>WUAW01000344.1:34633-51271 GCA_017165845.1 Thaumetopoea pityocampa | reverse complement strand
TCTGTGCACACTCTCCCAAATGAATCCTATAGAATACCGATATGTTTTTAAATATATTTGATTTTTGAAAATTTGACATTTAACAATTTTATAACAGTATAGATTAATAAACGTAAACAAAAGTGTACCCTCTTTTTAGATAAACTATATTATGAACACTCAAATAAAAATTCAGTAAACATTCAAGCTAAATTTCCTTATTGCGGCCATAAGCGAAAGTAACGACGCTATCCTCTGTGTCCCAACCTGAAAATTAATATGCTTTATTTTGCGACCATCATCATCATCGTTATCATCAGCCAGTGGAATTCCACTGTTGGACATGGACATAATGTGAATACTGTTAGAGTGGGAAGAAGTTAACCTTTCTGTATTTGCTATTCTACATAGAACATATGCAATAACACAAGTCCCCAAAATAGTTTTGCAATTCATGTACCATTTCACTCGGCTGTTCGATCTATCTGTTGAAGGATGTGTAATGCAATTTGCACCAAATTCGATTACCGCGTACTGTTTCCCGTCCGTAGCCGCAACGCAGTGCGAGGCAACCGCTCGGCGCTCGTGTGGAACTGCTGTCTCCCTTAAGGACCTCGCCATAATACTAGCGATTAGCGAGTCAAATAACCAATAGCATATATTTAAACATTAGCTTTGAAATAAAATTACTAAAAGTCTTAATGTAAAATAACGAACGTGTTTTTTTTGCAAATGTAATTTTTTTTGTAAATCTCATATTATTTCTTCTTCACAGACTTAATTGACTTCTAAGTACACTTTTTTCATATACGAGTACATACTGTTAAAATGTAATGCAGTATGACGTCATTCGTACGACTAATGCCTTTCAGACACCAGGAGTATTCACCAAAATCAGAGACACTTCAGGGTTTAGTAACTGTTTTTTGAAATCACAGACAGATACTTTAATTTTATTTATTTATATATATCCCCTCGTTTCGGCCTCAGTGTACTATCCTCTCAGGGCTCAGGTGGGCTTTATGTTTCACCGGGCCAAAGACCATTTTGCAAGAAACGTGGAAATTCCAACCGGGAATTCACTGCATAATTTACTGCTATTATTATAAATTAGATTTACTTGGTCCCCAGTCGTATTTGAAGCAGCGTCGTAGCAATGTATATTGGTATAAACTAATTTGTGAAAATTTTAAGTCAACGAAACGATCTTGGAAATTCATAATGTTTTCCTGAAGTTATTTCCGTCTGTCATTAGGAATGACTAATATAATTATTATAACGATCATAATATGAAGATATTTAATAGATTTTGATCCTTTATAGAAAACTAGCTTTTGCCCGCGGCTTCGTCCGCGTGAATATCGGTTTTTCGCTACATGGGAAATCCCGAAACAACTACTACTTTTACCAGCCTCTCTCTGAGGACTGGTACCAGAATTGAGTCGAACAATAATTTCGTTGAATACCCGAATTTTTTTGAAATATCAATAATCAAAGTTTAAAAGGGCCTCATTTTGTAACACTTTTTTTAAGTACTAATTCTGCTGCTAGACTTAAGTACACGGGTAAGCGACCCCGGCCCCCCGAGCTACTACTGTCTCTTCCTACTCCTTTCGAGATAGTAATATCCTGTAGCCTAACGCAATGAGGAACTTTAACATTTTTAACCTTATAAAATGACGGCGTCGTGGTTCGCCACCCGACGCGTCTCGTTGCCAGCGGGGGCGAAATGAGGGCTGCGGATAACCACTCTGCTACATTGAACGATCGTAGCAGGTGGAAAGAAGTGGTCTCTACCTACCCCAATGGGAAAGAGGCGTGAGTGTATATGTGTGTATTTATTTTTTTAATTCCATACAACATCACCCAGGGTGGGCGCCGTTTGAGGCAGTTTTCGGCGGACTATGTCGTAAAAAATTAAAAAACTACATGTAAATATTTTTTTTAATGTAGATACATTCTCAAAGGAACAATAAATAGTTATGAAAATTTTTATCAAGACGACTTCAACGGTTTAAGAGTTATTCCAACCCAAAAATGACGTCAAAAATCTCGCTCTAGGCTACTGCTTTCACGTAGTTCGTAGAAACTCCGGTCGCGAATCTAAACTCAGGTTCATTCTATCCACGTATTAGTCAGTCCCAGACAAAAGTGGTTTGAAAAGGACAACATTATTAACTATTGGGTTATTTGAGAGTAAGACGAAAACATCTGACAGAATATTATAAATATTACACACTTCTACCTGCCTACAAAATTATAAACAAAACAAACGTTATTCCGTTTAGTGATGTATGCTCTAATTTCATACAGAACGCATGAAATGCAACATCAAGCTCAAATTAAAACAGACAAACACGACCACAACTTGTAATTACAGCAGTCACGGGCTAACAAATATATAAGCACAACGAGGCCGCAATACGTTACACCGATAATTATGGATTAGCCGACTGAAACAACTCGAATGTATTTCGACGTATTAATGTCGGCATTAAATCATGAATCAAATCTGTCACACATCGGATTATATCCGGCGAATGTGTTCGTTAAACGCTATGAGAGATAACAACGGAGACAATCGAAAATTCGGCCAGGATCGACGAGATATCGACAGAACATACATCAAATGTAAATAGATAAATAAATTTGTTTGCCTAAACGATACGCGCCACTGTAAACATAACAGGGTAACGGTATCCGAGAAATAAAAACAGAACGTAAAAAGTACGCCCGCTCCGGTTGACACGCGCGCATTATTTATACGCAATCCGCCATACGTCATATTGCAGATACAAAAAAGTGGCGTACACACGCACACACAAGCACGCTGGAAACTCGTTTTGCTGTCAGTGGTGACATATTTCTGAAAACCGGGACACATATTCACAACCAGTCCTACAGTTATGAAACGTACAAAATCATGCACACGCGCTCAGAACTGTTATTGACACTACGCGACAAAATAAAACTGCGGAGACGCGAAATTGACAATTTTGACAATTTGAGGTTGCAGTGTTTCGACTCGACTACAGAAGCCTTAGCTCACTGACCTTTTTACTTTTTTTATGTTGCAAACTTCGTAGAATATTGGGGGGGGGGGTCTTTTATGGAACAAAGATCTACTAAAACAAATCCTCATACTACACGACTTGATTTTAAGTGGGTGTGTAATTAGAAACCCGACAAATCTTGGTAACTTACGATTGCGACTTAAATATACACCAGACATAACATTGAAGCCCTTTGGTAAACTTACAGATCAATACAGGTGAAACTTCGAATAAAATAAATAAAAACTGGTCTTTCAATTTAATTTTATACTAGTTGAAACTCGCAAATTTTACCCGCAACGACAATATTTTGATAATGATGGAAATTCGGAGATTAGGACAGACATGGTTGCCCAGTGTATTTATTTTGCAAATGTAAAGTTCAAGGTTTCGCATCCGATCTAATCGTATGTGTATCCTCTCTACAATATTCTGGTAAAATAGTGGGTCCCATTCCTGCTGATGTCTAAATAACATTAACAATCTCAGGTACCTTGAGCACCTACGATAATAACAGCAAACGACAATCAGTCATCCGAACTTGTGTCATAGCAATACCGCTAGTATCTTGTAATACAACAAACCCTCCCTGACTTTAAGTTGACAAAATGTTAGGTGAAAATTACTGACAAATTATGTTCATTCTTAGAGATAGCTCAGTAGGAACCTACGTCGCTACATAATACCACACATCATCGACAGATAGAGCTACTCTCGAATATCGGCACAATCACAGAAGCTAAATCACGATGAAGAAAAAACGATAAAATATATACAACGTCCCGATATCAACCTTTGAGGCAGTGGTAAGCCCCACCAGACATACCTAATACCCGTTTTGCCGCATCGTCCTTTTTCCGATACTGCCACACAGATGATTCACCATGACTGGCGGTGATCGTCAAAAATATCATCACCGTGCGTCATCACCTTACCATAACTCCAAGAACGGATATAATCCATATGACCAAATATGAGTCATATGACCAAACTCTTGAATCAATAAGAGTTGATTAGATAAGAGCCATCTATACAGAAAGAGCGAATGAGACAGTGCTATGTGATTAGTTATTAGACAGTATGATTACTGCCACACAATGTAAGCGCAATTCAAAACTAAGTCAAGTGATGAGTTGGTTATTACGAAACGCGCTCCAGCTTTTATTGCAGCAGTCGCTTGCAGCTGTTATTCCTTTAACACAGCCCGCTTGATTTAGTACAAGGACTTGCGCGCAATGTAATGTCCTAACATTGTCGTTGCGCTAATTCAGATGGATTTATATCAATGGAGCGTACCGAGCGCAGCCACCCGTTAGAGTTAAGGCCGGAGCTCACGGACGAAACGGCACGACACTAATGTTAAATGATTATTTATGCAGAAATAATTTAAACGTCACTGCATCTCTTTCCAGTAGATGCCGCTACGTACACTAATATAAGGGACAGCAAAGTATGTGTCACCAGCATGGTAATAATACCAATGCACGTCTTTTATTCGAGGCTATGAGTACTAGCTGACAGATACAACAGGATAATGGAGAGCAGGGTTATCCTGCGATTCCACCAGCATCTACTGCTATTTCCAAGACCAACCTACCAAGCTTAGAGATTACGTCAAATTCCCCTTTTATAGTTATTACCTACAAATACGCACATAGGACCACAATAAACTAATATCTAATAATAAAACTCAAACTAATACACTATTACAACAGACTTGAAAACAAGGCAAACAAGATTACGACAATTCTGCTAATTCACGCAAAAGGAGTTCGCGAACTTTCTTCTTGAACGAATCACGAGTAGCACATAACCTGATATACTAATATGTATAACAAAAAATACTGAACCTAAATTTTATATAAAAATCTATCCCGACACTTCTGATTTTCAGTATTCGGATTCCTATAAATAATTTTACCTGTGCCATGCCGTGGCGTCCCGTCTGTGAAAACCGGCCTTTAATGTCTTGTGTTAATAAAAACGCACAATGATCCGTGCATAGGTTTGCAAAGCCTGAAATATTCATGTCGCTTAGATTAAATCGTCCATAGCTTGATGAATGAGCTGTAATGTCGGATGTGAAGAATGTAACGCATTATCCACCCTGTAATCTAATTTATCGTTACTGTACATATCACGATTGAAATTTACATCAGAATTTTGAGTTATACATGATCTAATATCTAATAATCTAATCATTTTGGGGGATCTTCCTAAAGAAAAAAATTATGACTAGCTTTTGCACGCGGCTCCTCCCGCGTGAATGTCAGTTTTCTGCTATATGGGAAATCCCGACAAAATCATAGAGTTATATAAAAAGCCTTAGAACCATTTTTGCTTGAACTCTCGTATCTTAACGGCGGCTACTAAAACAGGGATCAAGCTGTATCTTTATTCTACAGAATCAATTTTGATGAAACATGTCGCAATATTTAAGTCAGAATAGTATCTTTTAAACTGTTACAATTTAACCAAAATCTACCCGTTGGTTTTTGCGTGAAGCCCGAACAAACAAACAAGCAAACATCGACGGATTTTGTTTCAGAGGCCTTTAATTAGTCGACCTAAGTAGGTTGTTTTTAAATATCATTGATTTTTGAATTTGACACTTGACAATTTTATAAAATTATAGTATATAGATGAACTTAACATATTTAAAGCATCATTTTTATTTGAATACGTAGCTTTCTGTTTGTTTTTATTATGATAAATTTTAATGAATGTTGTTTCAAAATTTGTATTGTGCAGACTGGTTTATTTTTTGGAATAGTTTTAAGGTGTGTAATGAAATAAACACGCTCAGAACGGTGAAAGGAACTTTCGTCTTCGTATTATGCTTAAGTATAAGTCTGTTGCAATCACAAGGGAAGTGAGAAACAGGTTCAGATTACCATCTACAGTGTTACAATCTCATCATCTCCTCAATCACAATAAATTCTTCTCTAGTGCAGGAGTTTCATTTAACACTTCATATATAATCGTAGTCTACTAACCCGCACTAGGCCAGCAAGGTAGACGACGGCCTAATCCACCTCCTAATAAGGAGTGGTCCGTACCCCTGTAGGGGAGGGGGTGAATGTGGACTGGGGATGATTATGATGATGATGATATAATCGTAATAGATACAAGCTGATCTTGCTCTGGAGATAATTACGTTTTTCGTCTATGAGAAGCAGTTGAGTTTAATTGTTTGGTATTACAAGTAGATTTAGTAGAATTACAAGCAGAGTCAGAGTCAAGTCTGCATATTTTTTAAACGTTTAAATTTCATTGATTTAGCGTAAGTAGATAAATATAAGGTTTAATAAAATTTTATTAGAATGTATATATCACCATAGAACATATTTTTTTTGTTTACAACATGTCAGACCTTTGTAAGACATAGGATAACCGATTGGCCTCTGTACTGATGAATGTTTTCCAATTTTCCACGTAAATAAATAAGTTATCATTTGGATTCAAACTGTTGATTTTTTTTTGTTTAACCTTTATTATGTAATTACTTTCCTTTTAGTAAAATACGTATTGTCTCATATAATATATGTGACATGCGATCTATCAGTTTGGATTCTTATCACTGGCCCAGCGCCGCAAATATGCGCCAGTTTTAAGAATTGGTTATTTCGCTTCATTTCAAGGTTATAGGTATAATGTAAAAAAATTCAATACCGTTTAAAGTCATATTATAAGAAAAAAATCCATGGACTATGTTACAAGATTTTCTTCTTTTGAGAAGAAAATCTTGTAACATAGTCCATGGATTTTTGGTATGTTTGGATGGCCGGTAACGAACGTGTTAAAGCGCTTGTAATACTTCAAGTATTTGTTTAAACTTTAAAGCATTACCAGTCCTACCACAGGTAAGTAAGGAATGCTTCAAATGTAGGAGTTTTTAGTAACTTTTGGTAAGTTACCGTAGTTTTTATAATGAAAAACATATTTTCGATAGACAGCAGATCCTTCAAGTGGAGATTATCCTTCAAACTCGAGTTAAAATTTCTATCTAAAATAGCTCTTGATCAATTAGAGCATTAAGAAAAATTTACACTAAAAAAAATTACTTGAGTCCATGTATATAGGCAAAAACAACACTGTCTTATAGGAACGCTCTTAGGCCAGTACAGCACCAAAAAGCGCTTCATCATCAGGTCGCGGCATTCCACTGCTGGATGTGAGCCTCCTCTATAAAAAGGAAGGATTTACCATAATCTCCACGCTTGGCGGGAGTCTTGGAGATCGCAGTAGATCTTGATTGAATAACAGGATAACACTGCTGGCCATTATTCCGATACATCTCTTAACTGGTTCGCACAGAATCCAGGGGGAAAATGTAGTGCCGCTACTATTATGCCGGCGTCACACAGCACAGAGCGCGTACAAAGGATACATCTGTCCAACACTACAGCATCTCGATTAGGTATATGAAACGGAAGTGGCGACCGTAAAGCACTGTGTTACTGTGACGCATTGGTCAGAAGGCGTATGTGTCTTTTGGCACACCTTACAATAGAAAATTATACGCTGTGTTAGGGGAACCGTGTGCAAAAGTAAATTAGTGCCAAGAGTAGAAAACGTCCCGTAGATTCGAGGTATATCGAGATTTTCACTTCGCACGTATAGTTTTTTCAAAATAAGATACGACAATCAACATGATCGACTTGAACACATCCATCTTAATGTACGGTTTTCTATCCTTTGCGTACAACGTATACCTACGACTCTCCCTTGATTATCGTTCCACAAAATAGTTCAATGCAATGTTACCTTCCTGCGCGCACGCCCAGACTGCGGAAAACTCATGAATTTCACTGTCACAGAAAATTCAAACGTAAGGCTTCCTACAATAAAGCACACAGTTATGATAGATTTCAATAACACACGGTGTTTCGTCTTATTCGTGTACTGTGTTCGACGCCATTTATTCACGTATTCACTAAAAAAAAATTGAAAAATTTAAATAAGAGAATGCTTCGGAAAGCAACTAACAAAATTGTACCCAGATCGGGGCAGATCGATGAAAACAAAAAAAAAACGATAGTACACGAACACAAAACGCACCGGATAGGTGCCCACGTGCTGTCCAATAAAGCGTTTGCATTATTCAAAAGGCCGGATGAATTTCGCAAGCCACGGGCCCGGTTTAATTCCGCCCGTAATTCACCCGCGGCCAGTGCGAGATATCACTTACATTTATTGTTAATATCACGTACATTTTTATATCTATATCATAAAACTGCAAAACTAGCTTAATTATTGAAAAAAGAAACCGACTGCGTGATAAATGTATTTTTTTATTATTTTAATATACCCAGTAACACCAACACACAACACACAGTCTAACGACACCTCTCAAACTAAAATCCATCAAGTCGTATAGGCTACAGAGCGTGCCAAAGAAATATACATACATACACTGGAAAAATATAACCCTCTTTATGGCGCAGTCTGATAAAAAATACTCAGATCGATAAATTATAGGCCTCTGAAACAAAATCCATCCATGTTCGTTTGTTTATTAGTTCAAACTTCAGGCAAAAATTAGCGGATACATTTTGATCCGATTGTTAGTTTTACAGGTACTATTCTGATTGCCCGCCTGAACCGCGGATGACTGCTCACGTGATTCCCGCGCTCGGGCGCAAGGGCCAAGGCGGACGCTGCACAGTTTTCAGTGGGTGCAATCCTCACACAACAGTCGCGCTGTGCCCTCGGCGCGACGGTATGGGACAGCCATTTTCTGTGCGTAAAAAAGGTACTATTCTGATTAGAATTGAAGATACAGCTTGATCCTTATTTTAGTAGCTGCCCTTAAGGAATGAGAGCTCAAGTAAAAGTGGTTTTTAGACATTTCATATAAATTTATATATGTTTGTTTCAGGATTTCCCATGCGGAAAACCGACATTCACGCAGGCGGAGCCGCGGGCAAAAGCCAATAAACAATACACGTTCTGTTAACGGTCAGCTATCAGATCAGTGTCTCTACCATGACTATGCAGTCAGACAACGTAAGCGATGACGTATAAAATTTGTATGAAAAAACTATACAGCGCTCCAAGTGGACACTCAGTGAACTCACTCACTCACTCAGTCTGCATATAATTTTAATACGTTAACGCTCATCAACATCATCAGCCCCAGGAAGTCCACTGCAGACATGGGCCTCCTCTTTCAAAAAGAGGGATTTGCCTACAACGCTATAAGTGCCAATAGTTAATTTATAATAGTAATAATTTACTATTTAGTATTTCGATTTGATACAAATTCATATTATCTCTGGCGGAGTTATTCTACGGACCTGTCAGGGCAGGCGGCTCAGCCGTGTCTGGGCTGTCATGGAGCTATCGTAACGTTCCAATCAACTTCCATACAGTTTAAATTGTTGATATTGTCATAATAGTATTTGTTTATCATTTATGATTTTGATGAACGCCATCCGCGAACAGTCAACTGTTATTGTAGGGAATTCAGCTATGAGGCAAGTTCAGATGTCGCCATCCATGTAAGTTCCCACAATCACTGCTACGACCAGACGCTGACCAGAACCCACTGTTCGGTAATTAATCGTTCCTTTTGGCTGTATATGCTTGTGGACTGCGATAGCTTGCATCTGCATATATACACTCACGCCATTATACCATAAGGGTAGGCAGAGACTACAGATCCTGACACACCTCTCTCATTTCATCCACACCCATACACTTTCGAATGAGCAGTGGAACAAGTGAAAGCGTTTGTGTACTTAGGTACAAAATTTACGAGGGACGGAAAATTTGACTGTTAAATTGAGCGAAGAGTGTTGGCAGGAAATCAAGTGAATGGAACCCTGCATAGCATCATGAGCAGCTGGGAAGTGTCAAAAAAGGCACGTCTGGCTGTTCATAGAGGAGTGCTACTCTCTACACATATGTATGGTAGTGAATGTTGGATTTGGCAGAAGAAGCATAAAAGCAAGATAAATGCTGTTGAGATGAAAAATTTGAGAAAGTGGAGTGAGTCTGATGGATACAAAGAAGAATAGTAAGATAACGGAAATCTGTGGTATGGAAAAAGATGTATTGACAAAGATAGAGAAAAGAATGGTTAAATGGTTCGGACACGCAGAGAGGATGGATGAAAGAAGATTGACGAAGTAGATTTATAATATAATAGTTTGAATGGGTAAATCAGTAGGGGTCGATCCAGGCGAACGTATCTCGAACAAATCGAGGTCATGTAGAAGGAAAGTTAGGAATACACATAACCGACGAGCTTGTATGAAAACGTTGATGAAAGAAGCAAAAGATGTATGTCAGGATCGTAGAAAGTGGAAAGAAATTGTATCTGCCTACCGCAACCGGAAAAAGTCGTGACTTTATGTATGTATATTACACCTTCAATCTGGCACCAGTCTGATCCGATTGACGAAAATCCGTTAATCTGGTTCACCGGATCATCACAGAGCATATTTACACGATCAACATGATGCCGTTCTGATCGTCATCACGGATTAGATTGACAATAGATTAAATGTGTAACCTCTTTCTATGATAATATCTAAAAGCGTCATCATACTGGCGAATGACACATGAAAAGCAATCGGTCAACACACTCGCCACATGGCATGAGGCGAACAAGCTGCGCACACCACCATTCTTTTGCTGAAGAAATCCTGTATAGGACTGCCTCCGCAAAAGAATTTAAAAATTAATAAATTTCAAAATGTCAAAATTAGGGACACGTCTACATGATAGATGTAGGTAGATGTCTCAATGCAGGTGTCTTTGAGACAAGAGTGGATATGTTTTTATGAAGCTAGTACATTTTACCACCCAAGGTTACATCGCCTCTTACCATCAGGTGGAGTTATAGTCAGGTACTAGCTTAAATATCGTAAAAATATATTAACAGTATTGATATATTATCAACATGTAAATACGTCTTTATTCGAGACAGGTGGATACCTTTATCAAATCTTTTATAGATATGTGTATGACTACAGTAGCCACGTATTCCATCATATTTTCAAATCCATTTTAAAAATATCCATTCGGGAACAATCGTGCTTTGGCGTCAAGTTACAACCAAGAAAATACAACCGTAAATTAAAAATCTGAGACAGCTGTCCTTTGTTGCACAACAGTTGGAACAGCAAAGAAATGCATCAGTCCTAATTGCGCTCCTCGAAGAAAAATGGCATACGTTTCATTGTGGGGGTGTCATTGGAGACGTAAGATCGCAGAAGGGGACTGCAGAACTGACATTGAGCGATTGAATCCGCCCGTGCCGCTCGCCATTCGTCCGACCGTGAATTATAGACTCGAGACTGGCATGTTTCGGACAGCTTTACCAATGCGACATCAGAGGATATAAATTTCCGGTGCAAAATACGAAATTGCCTGAACAAACTCAGTGCGGATACCCATCAAAAATATTTCAATTTCATTAAAACTTTAGTTCAATGAATTGGTATATCGGGCCAATGATATAGGTAATTTCAATTAGATAGGTGTCTCATTTATTTGACGGGTAGAACCTTTGAAACAGAAACCACGCGACCCATCTCAACACAATGAGGGTAAGACTCAAAGGGTGGCCCCTCTAACAAGGTGTCGGCTACCTGACACTATTGTGCGATATCCTGCTTTGAAGGTCGAATATTCACGTTCCAATAAATGGAATGTATAGTATCATAAAAGAGGCAGTTTGGAGCTCCCTAACCTAAAGGGATCAATTTATTCGACACCGATATTGTAAATTATCCGTTATAATGTCTGACGACAATTAATTAAATATCAGCTGAAATCGAACTGCTATGTCTAAATGTAAAATACTTGTAAATACTACTTATAACAGAAGTTCGGTGATTACTATAATAGTACCTTTGAAAAAATATTATTGTATTAAATTATTTATCGTAATAAATAGCAACCAAGCATAGATAAAGAGGACTCAATTAGATTTGCTTTTTCGTTTCATTTTTTTAAATACTTAATTAAATACAAGTAAAAGAATAATTTTCTACAGGGTCATTTGTTTTGTATATAGTGAAAACCTACTAGGCATGCCTTTTAAGTTCTGTCGTTTCCATATTTCCCGGCAATTTTGAATTTGGAACTGTTCTATATTCGAATGTGTTTAAATTTTGAATCTCAAAACAGTTAAAAGTAGAACTTAAAAAGTTCTAATGAAATTGGTTTGAATAAAATGTTGTATTATATTTATAGTTTTAAGTTACTTTTTTTGCGCATTATTTGAGTTTGACGATCGCAGTGCAATACCTTTGTTTTTCACTGTGTTTTTGTGAAGTACTATGAAATACATACTTATTTTTGCTGCCGATAGCATGAATACGATGTATATAACAAATATAATTTATCTATACGCTAGACTACGGAACTACATACTATGCGAGGTACGATAGCACCTTAGCCCGATTTTCTTTTCTTATTTTCTTTCCCAGTCACTGGATTAATGAATGTATTTACACTATGAATTATAATTTGAAGTCATACGTCAAACTCTGTTTCCGCTTTTTAATATAAAAAATAAATAATATTGTATATTATAAGCGAGAATATTACAGAGCATAACTTTAGCATGTAGCGTGCCCGAATGACCTGAAAAGGCTTTCCGGGAGAATATTTATTTATTTATTTTATATACATATGTAGGACATACGTAACGCTTAAGATTCTCTACATTTCGGCAGTGTAGAGATAAGAAAATAGATGCACTGTCATCGTTTTAACTCTTTTGTTACTAACTCAATGTTTATCTATTCGACCGCAATAAACTTTCCACGTGAAACTAACATTAGATATTATGTAAATCAAAACTTACGCTCGGTTAAATAAAACATGGCGTATTGTAATATTTATATCGTAAACTTTTTTAGACGAAATGTTTACGCCACGGAGCGTCTCTCGCGGGATAATTAAATTCAAACCATGCATTCGTGTTCAGTTCAAGCTTGCATAAAGGCAGGAGTCGTGACCCGTCCTCAAATGCCAACAATGTATTACAAAGTCCTCGATAATATAATACCGATTACAGCTCTGAACTTTGAATATCTACAAACTTGATTTAATAATAGCATTTCGTGAGGAAGCCGATATGAAAGGTTATATGCTATTTGCACAATAACCATCAGATAGAGATGAGACTATCATCAAACCTGTTGAGGTCCGCTACTAAGCATGAATCTTTCTACATATTTGTCATAATATCCACGCTTGCCAGGCATCTTGAAGAGAGCAGTAGATAAATAAACGTTTAACAGCTCCATAAAACTTAGATAAAATCTACTTAATAGTACTCTAACACCGATAACGCACAACCGGTGTGTCTAGCAGCATAAAGCCTGAACCATGTATTTAACAAGATAAAATTTTAAAAACGATATCATTATATAAAGTAAGCTCTTCGAGCATTTTAATTCCCCATGGATATGTGGGTGTGCTGCAATATCTGCGACTCATCGTGATGAGGGTAGGCGAAAAACTTCTTTGAATGATTTGGTTCGCAATGGTTACGCGGTGCACATCGATCAGTTATATCGGCGGAATTTTATTATGTATCATAGTTGATCAGATTATACTGTTGCCTATATATACATTCTGACCATTATAAGATGGTATAGTGAATACCATCGCCATCAGGGATTGTAGACAGCCGTGCAATGCGGAAGCACATCAGAAGACGAGTCATGGTGAGTGGTTCGCCTCGTATTTGGGAGATTGCTGTGTCTGGATTCCAAGAGCCTAACCGATGGAGAACTCTGGATCAGCCAGCTGAACTATTAAAGGGGTCTTTACACTACCGTAAGTATTACAACATCCATTTCCCACTACCGATAAAGCTATTATAATATCTTACTTATTTACACATAGGATACATTAGTGTTTATTATTTGTCGTTGTGTTGCAATTGTTTAATTAATTCATTTTACTGCTTAATACATATCTGTACGATTTCAACATCATCGTTGAAATCATATAAAAGCGAGGGTAGCCGCTGTGATCGCTCTCTGTATGTACTTAACCGCCACTTTAATTACTTCGCCACAAATCCAATTTAATGTGTATATATAACACTAGCTTTTTCCCGCGACTCCGCCTGCATAAACATCTGTTTTCCGCTACATGAGAAATCCCGACACAATCATAGATTTATATAAAAAGCCGAAGAACCACTTTAACTTGACCTCTCGTTCCTTAACGGCGGCTACTAAAACAGGGATCAAGCTGTATTTTCCTTTCTACTAGACCGATTTTCATGAAACATGCCGTAGTATTTAAGTCGGAATAATACCTTTAAGGCTTTAACAGTTTAACCAAAATCTACCTCCTTGTTTTTGCGTGAAGCCCGGATAAACAAACAAACATCGATGGATTTAGTATCAGAAGCTCTTAATTAGTCGATTCGAGGAGTTTATTTTTAAATATCTTTGATTTCTGAAAATTTGACATTTAACAATTTTATAACAGTATAGATAGATAATAATTACAAGTATGAAAATATATATTATAAGAAGGAAAACTTTTGAATTTCTTGTCAGAATCTTCTCAAAGGAAAGACGTTGTGAACAACGTACATGCAAGAAATAATATGCATTATATTTAAAACTCTTCGTTATCTATCCCTAAACTTACATTTACATATGAGAACACTGAGAATTTTTGAAAACTAATCCCCCAAAGGGACAAAAAGTCGGATGGTTACTGAGATGTACCGGATGTGATTTCCCATGACTAAAAGCCAAATAAATAACAATATTATACAGCAATAGTGATCCGGCTCAACAAGGGCTATAAATACAAGTACGTAAGTTACGTAAGTGCAGGGCTTGTTTTCAAGCAACTCCTTCAACTTTATCAACGTGATCTCTCTCGAAACGGCCTCTTGAAATGATGCTATTATTATTTCGACGTTACATTAGTATTGAAAAAACGTTTGTGAAAAAAGGGTCTTCCAAAAACCTATTTTTGAATAGTGGTGCACAGATGTTGGACTGTGTGGAAAAACAACGATTAGCCTGTAACAAAATATGTATGTTATTCCTTATCATACTTCATAATCATCAGTTTGTTGAAGTGTAATAAAAGGGAGTGATCGATCGTACAATACAGATACTACGATAAGAATCAATAGATAAACAATCAAGTACATGTAAATATTAAAAGCGATTGTACACAAATATTTAATTTCATAATAAATATAAGCATGATTATTATTCTCCACCGCAACTCACGTCGAAAACAGGCGAGAACTAAAAACTCAACTAAAATAAAATGAGTCGCATTACAAGTTCCGTTCCTATTTCGAATTATATAGTCTGGCTAATGAAAGTAAAATTAAAAAGCGCGGCTAATTTAAAAAATATCAGTATGACAACTCCATTATTAGAAGAGTACTTAGTACCTTGTAAACATTAAATATTAGTGATGCCATTGATTTATTCTGGTTCTCCCTGTTTTTTGGGAAAATTCTAAAATCCAGTATCTCTCAGCCATTTTACACGGATTGTCGCTACATCTAGTGGGGAGGCGTCCCACACTACATTTGTCCAAACGCGGTCTCAACTGACGAATTCGCGTGCTCCAACGATTGTCGGTTCAGCCACCAGCCCACTGCCACTTCAGCCTGCTTATTCGAGTGGCTATATGCCGATAACCTTAGTTCTCCGTCGGGTAGCCTCATTTCGGATTTTATCTAATAGAGCGACTCCGAGAGTTGCCCCGTCCATGGCTCGCTGAGCTGCTTTGATTTTATGCACGAGTCGCACCGTCAGATGCCACGTTTCGGCACCGTATGTCATGACGGGTACGACGTACTGATCAAAGACTTTTATCATGTCTTAGAATCGATAAACATTTTTAAACCGTACAAATTTGAAAAGTCCAGAGTAGCCAACGTCATTGGCGTAATGGCGTCATCGGCGTAATGGCGCTAGTAACGGCGCGAAGGTCAAATTACAAATAACCACAGCAAACTAATGTAAGCAATAGCATCAAATACCATTACTTGCTCAATAATTCGGCGATTTGTTTACAATAACTGTTTAACTTAAAAGCTATGTATTACTAATGTATTACACCGTTACTTACCAAGAATGATTGACAAATCTGTCGAAGTTGAAAACTACCTATTATTTACAAAGGTTATTATATTTACAAATGGCAATGAACCTGCTTTCTGTGCTAATTGGTCCCGGATTCGAATTCTGGTAGAGATAAACTTTGTGTGATGAGCACAAATGTTTGTACCAGAGTCATGGATGTTTATCTATATACTAGCTTTCACCCGCGGCTCCGCTCGCGTGTTTTCCACTACATGGGAAATCCCGAAACAATCACAGATTTATATAAAAGCCTTAGAATCACTTTTACTTGAACTCTCGTATCTTAATGGCGGCTACTAAAACTGGGATCAGGCTGTATCTTCAATTTTACTGGACCAATTTTATGAAACATGCCGCAGTATTTAAGTCGGAATAATACCTTTAAGGCTATAATAGTTTGACCAAAATCTGCCCGCTGGGTTTGCGTAAAGCTAGAAGAAACAAACAGCGACGGATTTGGCTTCAAAAGCCCTTAATTAGTCGAACTGTGCAGTTTTTTTTTT
>WUAW01000344.1:16989-34164 GCA_017165845.1 Thaumetopoea pityocampa | reverse complement strand
GAAAAAATTCCAACACCCAAGGTTCCCCGTGACCAAGGACGCTGTAAGTATTCGAAGCCTCGAAATGTAACAGCGAACAACGAAGAAATTCCGTAAAATGGTTCTATTTCAATAGATTTAAAACGGTTTGAATTCAATAAAATTGGGCGTCGATAGAATAAAATGGGATACAATTTATTGCACACCACTATACCGAAATTAAAATAAACTTTAAACTAAACAAGTTTTTTGGCGACAACCCGAATGAGACATCACCTAAAGATTTATAATAGTGTCAAATTATTTTTGTTTATTGTGATGTATGGGTATGCAAATTTGATGTTATTTCGTGTACTTCGTCAATAATTGTGAACAATATTGAAACATTAAAATAAAACTATGACTAACATTCTAAAGTGATCGTATTTTTAAGACAATAGGCCTTCGGGAACTTTCGCCAAGTCAATATGATAATTATTGGATTGAGGTCAGAACTTCCAAGAAGCAATAAGATGTGATAAACTGGCATTTTATTGTTAAAACGAAGAAAATATAATTAAAATGAAGACATGACTTAAAGGACTTATAATTACGTAACTACGTGTAATAAATAGTACAATGTATTAAGATGCCATAAAGAAAAAAAATATATAACAACCTTAACATTTTACCCTTTTGATGGGCAGTATTCATAGCTACGAGTAATTAGGTGGTGCAAATTTTAAATTACATATTTAAAGTGACAAATTATAAAAATATTTTAATATTAATCTACAATTGATCTACTTTTCTACGAAATAAAAGGTACAAAGTGGGCCTATTTTATTATTTCTTTCGACCATGCGAAACGCCTGCCGCGTACCTCAGAGAGGTTATGCAATTCTCGCACCCTGATATAGGCCTACGTATATCACTCAGAGAGATAAAATATATTTTCCTCCGATATGAATACATTTTCTGGTCGAAAACCACGCGGTCTGTCGCGGACAGCAGTAAATAAAATTTCAATCGTTAAAATTGTTGCTTAAATAAAATTTAACCAAAGTGAATTTACATCAACTGATGTACTTACACGACTCATCGTTATCGTTATTACCATTATAACTGTTACCGCCGGTGAAGAATTTGCCTAATTAATGAATACATTTGGTTCACAAATGCACACCTTCTCTTATTATCATCTTATCTTAGATTTCATCACATGACGTGTGTGTATTATTTGATAATATTGTACGTCATCTAATGTTTTCATCGGACGCATTTAAAACTTACATAATATTAATATTTCGATGGTCAGGGAGTACTTAGTCTTTTAGCCTGTCCGACAACTAGACTTAAGTATACCTCGGCCTCCCGAGCTACTACTGTCTCTTCTTACTCATTCCAAGATAGTAGTATCCTATATCCTATAGTCCTTTTCCTAAATTCCATATTCCTTGCTCAATACACCTTACCTACTTCATCCTCTTTCCTATTCTCTTCAATAAAGCAATGAGGAACCTTAACACTTGAATCCTATAAAATGGCGATGTCGTGGTTCGCCACCCGACAGGTCTCCTTGGTCGCGGAGGCGAAATGTGGGCTGCAGATAGCCACTTTGCTACATTAAATGATCGTGGGAGGTGGAAAGAAGTGGTCTCTGCCTAACCCAATGGGATATCGACTTGAGTGTATGTATGTATATTGCGATGTAGGTTTAGGGCATAAGTCACAACATTAATTGAACACAATTCTATGTAAAATATTCATCTAAGGTTTTTTAGTGCGATTAATTCTATTTTTGAGGTTTTTGATGTACCATATCATACCGCTTTTCGTCTACAGACATAAATGAAACCTTTGAAAGTGATGCAGCTTCCTTTTATTCAGGTATTTACGAGACTACATTATTAAGAGGTTAAAAACTAGAAGAATTAATGTTCTTTGCACAGATATGATTATGATACTTAGGAACTGTGATGTCAAGAAATGGAGGGTGTATAGTGATATCGAAAAGAGATTGACTGCGGGTAATAAAGTGAATGGTGCCCTGCATTCCGTAATGAATAGTCATTCAGTCTCACAAAAGTCGTCTGGCTATCCACAATGATATGTTATAGTGCCTACATTTATGTACGACAGCGAATCGTGGTTATGGCAAAAGAAGAACGACAATATGAGCGTGTAATGAATAATGTTAAAAATTTAGTGGGTAGATCGATGCAATTAATCAATAACAAAATATTGAATAATCCTCGGGGCGCGCGGAGCAGGTTGCTATTAAGGAACAAGCAGGAACTTGAACAGTTCTGTTATATGCTTGCATAATAACAGTGCCTTCCCATTTTTTATCATTTTGTTTAAAAATTTTACTATTTGTACGGCAGTAAATCGTGAGTACGGCAAAAGAAGAACGAAAGTCGTGTGAATGCGATGGAAATGCGTTCCCTGCGGAGTATATGTGGAGTCACCCTGAGTGATCGATTGAGGAATAGCGTGATAAGGGATCGGTGTAAGTTGAAGTATGATGTGGTGACAAGGATCGAGAAATGAATGCTCAAACAGTTTAGCCATTTAGAAAGGATGAGTGAGATTGAAGAGATCACGAAACAAATACTGGGAAATGTGAGTGGAAGTATCTAATAGGGGGCCCAGTAAAAACCTACCTTGATCAAATCAACAACATGTTTCAAAAAGGTAAAGTTCATAGTACCCATAATGGATGTTTGAATGTGGATGAGGCGAGAGAGGTGTTTCAGGATCGTTTTTCGCCGGATTCGCCTACCCTTACGGGATACCGGCGTGAATGTATATATGTATTTGTAAGAGCGAGCTTAATGCCTAAGGCATTCTCTCTACCAGTCAACATAGTATGATGACATCAATAAAAGAAAGCTGTAAGACTGGGAACACCATTACTTACCTCGCTTGCACCAATCACATTTCATTCGACGCTGACGTCACTCACGCTTCACAAGCGCCTAAAACATAAAATTTGCCACAAATGGCATCGAAACGGACCGCCGAAAACCAACCGGCAATAAGATAATGAGATAACAACAGGCCTTTGTAGTGAAAGTGAACGGACAGGCCGGCGCGCGGACTCTCGATTTCGCACGCCCGAGGTCTCGTGCCCGACGGGTAAGGCAACGCGTGTGTATCTGATTCAATTCACTGCTAGGGCTACCACCTAATATTTGAAAATATATTTTTTAATCTTTTCTGAGGTATGCCGCAGGCATGTTCACGTGTTTAAAAAATATATATAAGAGGCCTACATTGTACCTCCTACTTTATAGAAAGATCAATTATAGATTAATTATATTTTTTTACGGCCGAACGTTATAAGCAATTCCACTCATTAAAAAAATAAGGTATTATTAAAAAAATACATTGGTGATCTAGTCATATCAGACATGGCTTGCGATCGAAAGCTCGTAGGTTCAATTTAAATCCCATACCATTGAGTTATTTCTAATTCATGTATCTACATTGTAGACACCAATATACTTTACGGAGAATAAAAACATGTGAGGAAAACTGCATGCTAGCATAGGTGTATGTCTACCAACCCGCACTTGGCTACCTCGGTAGACTACGGCCTAATCACCCTCCTGATCAGGGGAAATCCATGCCCGTGTATTGGAGACGAATATGGACTGGAGATGATAATAATGGATGATTAAAAAAAGAAAAGTAAGTTAGTACTTAATTTTTTTTTTATTTATTTACACTTCATACATTATTTACGTAAAGATGGACTTAATGCCAAGGGCATGCTCTACCAGTCAACCTTTTGGGTAGTGCAGAGACAATGAAGAAGATGCAGCAGCAAATGTAATCTGAAGTAGAGGATAATACAGTAAAGGTAAATAATATTAGTGTCAAGTGTTTGGAGTGAACAAGTTTGAGGTTGTAAGTACCACAGCTTAGCAGAATTATTTTTGTATTATATTTACGAGTATCTTTCATTTCTGCTATGGTCACAGCTGTACTTGATGTTTTTACTCTCGCGCCTACTACCCCAGGACGGGCAAGGAGAAGGGTGCGTTGTGATGCAGTCAAATTTCGCCAAGATGTTTTCAACCCAATGAGAAGAGCCTGTCGTATTCTTGGGGCACCAATTTGATTTCCTCGGTGTATTTTCCTTCACCAAAACGTGGTAATAAATCTATTACTACAAAATAGTACGATTGTAACATATTTTTAATATATATATTTAATGCTATTACTGTCACATTTATATATTTATAAAAAATTTATATACAACATATAAAGATAGACTTAATTGTATAATTATACGGTAGCTGTTCATCCTCATACATTAGAACCTCAATGGTCGCATACAGTGTGGTTTCAGAAGACTTTCCTGACGTGAACGCTCCGATTATGGAATCAGCTCCCTACTGAAGTTTTCCCGAAAGATTACAGTATAGGGTATCTTTAAGAAGGGCGTGAATAAACTTTTGAAAGGTCGGCTTCACGCTTGTGATACTTCTGATGCTGCAGGCGTCCAGAGGCTGCGCTTAAGATCAGGCGGGCCGTAAGCTTCTTTGCCACTATCATGGCGTAAAAAAATACAATATTACAGGCTATAAAAATTTGGGTCAAAATTGTCCGTAAAACTGATTAAAAATTCAGAGACAAGTGGTTATATTACATCCACTTCAAAATATTACAATTTAAATTCAAAAAACAGAATTAAAAGTAGTCTCGAAACAACAATTGACAACCCTAACTCCGTGTTGGGATAAAGATATAATACTTTCAGAGCGTGTTTAATGTACATTTTATACTTGATTTGCTCTGTGTGTACATGAGGAACTTTAATCAATAACCGGTTACAACCGGTAGCGGATCACTGCTTAGTATTCAACTATCAGAACGGCTAAATGGCGTCGCGCTCGCTCGCTACATTTAAAAATGCATTAAACGACATCTGCTGTGGTATTTGAATTTAAAATTTTCACATATTACACTCATACATCAAACATTAAAACTGACAAGTTTACCAGTTTTGCAAATAAAATCGTTTATTCTCATAGATGTACTGATGTTAGTTTTTGTTGGCTTAACTACGTTCAATTTCATTTATATGTATGTACAAATGTAGAGATTCATCATCACAATGAGTCCACGACTGGACATGAGTCTCCTCCTTAAAAATTAGGTGTTTGCCATAACCTCCACGCCTGGCAAGCGTCTTGGAGATGGCAGTAAATTTTGGTTGAATAACCGGATATTAGCTACTACCCATTATCCCGGTACATCATCATAGCTGATCCTCACAGCCTTCACGGGAAGAAAGACGTGACGCTATTTATGCCGACGCCATACAGCAATGTTGAGATCACTTGGTTCCAATAACTAATAATGGCAATAAACTAATAAGGGCAAAAAGGTCCTTGAATGGAGACCACGTATTAGCAAGCGCGGTGTGGGACGGCCACCTACGACATGGACCGACGACCTGGTGAGGATCGCTGGGTCTCGCTGGATGCAGGTGGCTATGGACCGATCGCGCTGGAATTCGATTGGAGAGGCCTATGTTCAGCAGTGGACAGCTACGGGCTGAAATGATACTAATGCGCTAGGTACCACGTGCCTCTCACTTCAGTCGCTTATAAGTAACGTTAGTACTAATTAAATTACGTTTAACGTATATTAATTACCTACCAATAAAAATGAAAAAAAGGGAGTTTTGGCGCCAACCCGAGTGAAGCGTCACTTGAATTTTTATTTTAATGTTTTATATTAGTTTATAGTGATGTTTATATATAAATTTGGTGTTGATTTGTGTATTAATCGTCATTAATCGTGAACAATATTGAAACGTTGGAATAAAACTGTGACTAACATAGCAAAGTGGCCGTATTTTTTAAGGCATTTTGCGTGATCAAAGTGGTATTCTTCGGATTGACTTCAAAACTCCCAAGAAGCAATAAAATGTGGTACACCGGTCTTTTTATTGTTCACTTGAAAAATATTATATAACTTATAAAGTATATACACTCGACATTGGCACAAATGGCGTAAATTTGCAGCCGATTGCCACTATGAAAAAAGAAGAATAAATGAAAATAAAATAATACTTTTAAGTATTTGTTTATCTGCTGACCGTACACTACTATAAAGGTAAAAACGTCTCCAAGCTCATTTGGCTGTACAGCGAGCAATCAATAAACACAACGCGCGAGGATTTCAGAGTATCAACACGTCCCGGTGACGGAACGGGGTGACGTCACTAAGTAACACCCGGCTTACGAGTACACCTCCCCGAGCCAAACGCCCTATCAGTACAATTTTCAACGCCTATCTGTTCCTTATTTAAAAGAAAGATCAAATAAAAGAAATACACATTACATTTCTTCAATATGTTGTCTTTACATTAGACGATTCAAATTATTTTTAATAGATTAAGTACTGCATGAAATTTCGTTAAAAAAACGAACCACAAAAATGAGAAAAAGAAATACTGATTGTATGCATCTTAAAGTATGTATTGTTTTAATTTGTAACTAACACCTATAGAGACAGTATTATTATGAACATTTCATTTTTCCAAAAGTTCAAAAATTAAGAAATTATTCATAAATTTGTGAGAAATCACCACCGAAACTATACGGGAGTCCGTCCGCTACAGAGGTGGCGAAATGGCATAAATTTATTAATAATTCCTTAATTTTTGGACTTATGGAAAAATTAACACCGACAAAATATTTACTATTAAATTTTCTATCTACAGGTGTTAGTTGCAAATTAAAATACTTCAAGAGGAGATGCATACATTCAATACTTTTTTCTCATTTTTGTGATTCGTTCATAACGAAATTTCATGCAATACTTAATATATTAAAAATAATTTGAATTATCCAATGTAAGGACAACGTATTGAAGAAATGTAATGTATATTTTTTTCTTTAATCTTTGTCTATACTAATATAAAATTGTTAAATGTCAAATTTTCAAAAATCGAAAATATTTAAAACAAACTCCTCAGATTGACTAAATAAGGGCTTCTGAAACCAAATCCGTCGATGTTTGCTTGTTTGTTCGGGCTTCACGCAAAAACTAGTGTGCAGATTTTAGTTAAACTATTACAATCTTAAAGGCACTATTCCGACTTAAATACTGCGGCAGTCAAAATCGGACCAGCTTAATGCCTATTTTAGTAACCGTCGTTACGATACGAGGTCAAGTAAATGTGGTTCTAAGGTTTTTTATATAAACCTATTTATGATTGTGTCGGGATTTTCAAACATTCACGCGGACAGAGCCGCGGACAAAAGCTAGTTTTAAATAAGGCATAAATAGGCACTGAAAATTGTACTAATGCGGCGTTTCGCTCGGGAACGCGTCTTAACTCGCGCTCACGGCGACGACGCATTACATGTTAATTATGTCACGTAAAGAGAAATTATGTAAAACATTACGTTAACGCGTTCACGCAACGACGAGATTTCGATTAGGTAGCAAATCTGCCCCCCCCCCCCCCCCCCCCCCCAGCCAAGTTGACTTTCTACAATCGTTAACACTAATAGAAACGAAAAAATGTATTGAAATGACATTTCTAATCGATAAGTCACGGGTGGCTTGGCGATTAGAAATGTCATTCCAATAAATTTGGGGGGGGGGGGCTGTCTACACCAAAGTCGGCTTAGCAATTGTAACGTAAAAGGGTAACAAACAGACAGACAGATGCACTTTTTTATTATATTAGTACGGATATTTTATTAAACGATAATCATCATCATCCACAGACCATATTCAACCACTCTAGAGGGGTACGGACCTTTCCTAATCAGGAGGAATTTAGGCCATAATCTACAATGCTGGCATAGAGTGCTGATAAACTTCAAGCACACATGTAAGCATGAAGTTTTCCTTCTCCGTTGACTACATTGGTGTCTACAATGTAGAATGTATAAATAATCCAGTGGTACAGGACTGGGATCGAACGCTCAAGCTTTTAATCACAAGCCGTATAGCTAGCACCACTAGACCAATAACTAATAATAATTATAAAATAATTACAAATATTAAATAATAATAACAAGTATAAAAAGATGTGTGGATGTTGATGGGGCGAGAGAGGTGTGTCAGGGTAGTGTGTAGCGAACTGTGGACTCTGCCTACCCTTATGAGATACCGGCATGAGTGTATGTTACATACATATATATGTAAAATAATAATAACTAGTGTTTGGCTCCAATAAATCAATATCGAGGACATTAACGCGCATCTCACGCGGCCGAAGTCACGAACGAAAGTGATAGTTTTATATTTCTATTAGAAATAACATTTTCTTTATAGAACATCAATAACGAAACGAAATAACAATAAAAGCAATACAATTCTTCGTAGAAGCGTGTTTGCAGCATTGCACGGAGATCGAACCTCTCCAACGACAGGGCCGGACTCTGACTTTTTCCACGGCACCAATTGACTTTCCATTTTATTGTGTCGGCACTAACGCGACGCGACGTCTATGGCGCCACTTATTGCACCGGATGACTTTTTATTCGAGGCCGGTGCCATTCGGAATTGCTTGAAACTTTGTTCGGCGAAATTGAACGTCGATCTGCGGTGACAAGTCTGACGTCTAATGCCTTTTGTGGGTAGTTTTGTGCGATAGCTTTTTAAAGAGTTTATAGTTATTCTACAGCTTTTATTCCAATTTATTGTTTTGTTTTTTTAAATAATTAAATTCTGCATTTTATTACCAACTCATCTACTATCCCACTGCAGGGAACTGGTCTCCTCTAAGAATGAGAGGAGTTAGGCTATATAGTCCACTAAGTTGGCGTAATGCGGGTTGGCAAACTTCCCACACCATCGAGAAAATCTCACAGGCATACAGGTTTCCTCTAGATATTTTTCTTTACCGTTTGATAATTAATTATTAACCCATTAACGTATAGATTTTTTGAAAATACCGGCCAAAGACATCAGTTTTTTACGTAAAAAGGAAGGAGATAAGCAATGTCCAACCAAATGCACGTCCTAAACGATTTCCATTTGTTGCCGCTCCTGATTCAACTTTTCTTATATACTGCCCTTTTGCCTTTTGCCCATGTAAATGAAAAATATCAATAAAAAGATTGTTTTTCTTATCTTTCACGTTGTTATTTCGAATTCTCGATTATATTCGAGTGTGAAAAATTATAGCAGCATAAAATACAACGCCGCTCGAATAATTTCGAGTGTGCAATTATCTCAGTGTGGGCTGATATGATGATGATTATGTGCACAGTTTGGCCTGTTTAGCGCGCTCGAATTAACTCAAACGCACAGGTTAAGGGGTTAAATTATTAATACGCAAATATAAATCATATTTCGAAAAGTCAGAGGTTGGATCATCAGGCCTTGGCTTCGAACTGGAAATCTATGGCTATACATGTATGGTCATACCACTAGGCTATCACTGCCTTGATACTAAGTATCAACTCACTAATATTGTGAAATAAAACTAGACAATTTAGTAATACTATACAAATATATAAATAATGTATTTATATCGTTGGCAAATTGTATGTCGTCAGATGTTCGTATTTCAATTTCTATATGCAAATCTCAATAGATTTTAACCTTCTTTATGTTTGATAGAAGAAAAAAACATGTTACATGATGTATAAAAATAACATCGGACAGTTTTAGTAACAAACTTCCATAGCTACATACCGCAACCTCTTCACAGTTATTCTTAACGTAACGTACCTGTAAAAATTAAAAAAAAAGTCAGTCATCAAATTATATTTATAATATTCGAAATGACAAGCACCACCATCACAACTCTCGGAAGTCCATTGCTGAACATGGCTTCTTAAAAAGGAGGGATTTGCCATAATCGCCAACGCTTGGCAGGGGACTTCGAGATCGCAGTACATTTTGATTAAGTAACGCAAGCTGCCCGTTGTTGTCCTGGTATTCTGACGTGTGATGTACGTCTTTGGTATTTTTTTCCTATACTGTGAGTGACGTGTAGCGCACGTCTACTGAATTTTCTCCGCCAGTGTACCATTCACCATATTTTATTGTTTTTCACGTCGCACTAGCTTTTAACCGTAGAACGGCGTTATTCACACGTGAAATCAATGCAATTACACAGACCTCACTTTGTATTAAAATTGTATTACTTTTATAGAGAAATATTGTGTTAAAAAAATTAAAATCTGGTCAGTAATATAATAGTTTTATTGTTATTTTTAGTAAACATTAACTTTATTCAGATCCCAAAAATAGAAAGTGGGAGTGAAGATTCGACCGCTTTCAAACAGAAAGCGAGTAATGATAAGCGAGGACGAGGGGACTGCTCGCGAATAAAGGCTCATTTGGAATTGGGACGGGCACACGTTTCAGTTAATTAATTGATAGCGCAAGAGGTTAATACTCTATCCGATTGAAGCAGTGATTCCCAAAGCTGGACGCCACGGAAATCTGGAGCCGCGGTGAAAGTAAGTTTGGGGCACAACGAAGCACCACTATATTTACATTACATTATGTATACAGCAACACCGTGAAAAAAAAAACCCGACTGCGTGATAAATGTATTTTTTTATAATTTTGATATACCCAGTATCACTCTCGCAATTACAACGAATCTAGACGCTTCTCAAACTAAAATCCATCAAGCCATTTAGGCTACAGAGCGTGCCAAAGAAATATACATATATACATACACTCGTACAACAAAACCCTCCTTCTGGCGTAGTCAAGTAAAAAATGTCGATCCTATATCATGCCCCCACAGCAGAAAGACGATGATTGCGTTTACAAACACCGAGAAGCGAACGCATTTACAAATTATAGTTATACAATGTGTCCGGGGTCGTATTAGCGGTAATGTAGGGACGGATACTACATCTCATTCCCAGACTAAAACTAATTTTTAACAAGTTTTTTGATTTTTTTATTTCGAAGTATTTTTAATCTAACTCTTTTGACGTTTTACATTATTTTTAGGCATCTAACGATGCTGAATACTATATCCAATCGAATAAGACCATTTGCGAACCTTTAGAGCAACATACATTTAAGTTATTGCTTTTTTTCGTGTACATACAGAAATTGCTTGGGAGGGGGAAGGACGCATTAGGGGTAGGTAATTTTAGAGTGGGGATTAGAAGCAGAATCCATCCCTAAATAATTGCTAGTACGATCTCGAACACATTGTATATGTAGAGACTGTTTCACATTCACAGCGAACAAACTCGATAATAGTTTGACCCGAATGTATTTTTAAAACACAATAGGCATCTTAAAAATCTCTGTTGAAGTTTCAACAATTGATGAAAAGTCATCAATCAATCAATGAAACGGTGATACTGAAACACATTCACCCTTCGGACGCATGATACTGTATCTAAACAAACACATCAGTACAGAACAGTGCGCCTGCTATGTATTCAAATGTGTAGTAAATAGCCCGGTCCGTCCGAGGCACGGAGATGGGAGGTCGCTCGCGCTACATAATACGTTTAATCGAAAAACAAACAGAGCGGAAATATTGTTGTAATCGGGTACAACGCGGTGTCGAACATTGTGAACGAGAATGAGGCGCCGGTACAGCGATTTGACCCAATGTTTACCGCTTGTTTTGGGGACGTAAAAAATTGTACCTGTGCTTTATTTCTAACATTTATTGATTCGGGACTTCTCACTTCACGTGTGATGTCAATACTGTACGATCTATATATTGTATTGTGCCAACCTACCAGACGCATTCGAAAACCATAAACGCGGTACATTTCTTTTGTTTGAACGTTTCTTATGTGATAAACTGCGAAAAATAAATTAATAAATTAAGCTCAGAATACTCAGTAAAATGCAACTGTATCAAATTTTATTTCAATTTTTTCTACAAAATCATTATAAAATCGTATTTCACATACAGCGGAGTCATATTGATAGAGCACATTTTACAAAAAAAAAACACTATTACACACAAAAATAACAAATTGTATGAACCTAATGATAATATTCATCATCGTTATTAGAGAGTATCTTATGTGTTACTATAGGTATATAATTATAATTGGTTGTCTGAAGTTACCTTTAGTGATAATAATTTATTAATCAATAGATACTTTTACATCTTAGAGTAAGGCCTAAGTTTTTTGTGAAAAAAGAGTAGTAGTATTTGTGTGAATAAAAGGTATAATTAGTGAAGATAACTATTTAGCTTTAGATGCTTGTTATTATTGTTATAAAATATTATTAAATTTACTAGTTTTTCAGTTTGTTTTTTGAAGGGATCAAATTTTTATATTTTATTAATTATAATAAGTGATAATTTAAATTACATTTTAATACTTGTAATCATGTAAGTTCGCAATAAAGAATTCGAACCAAAATCTGAATCATTATCAGTCCGAAGACGTCTAATACTAGATATAACTCACTCCCTCCCCCCCTCCCCCCTGGGCATAAAAATTTATGATTTTTGGGTCACCTGCACCCAACATTGGCCCGTAATTCAATATTCAACATGTTGAAACGATGACCTACAGCAAAAATAATTATTAAAAAATTCAAAATCAAGCAACATCAGATATTAGACGAAAACTTGACATTTAAAAATCTTTAATATTAGATATTAACTAGCTTTTGCCCGCTGCTACGCCTGCGTGAATGTCTGTGAAATCCCGAAATAATCATAGATTTATATAAAAAGCCTTAAACCACTTTTATTTGAGCTCTCGTACCTTAACGGTGGCTACTAAAACAGGGATCAAGCTGTATCTTTAATTCTACTGGACAGATTTTGATGATACATACCGCAGTATTTAAGCCGGAATAGTACCTTTAAGACTGTAACAGTTTCACCAAAATCTACCCACTGGTTTTTGCATTAAGCCCAAACAAACAAACAAACATCGCCGGATTTGGTTTCAGATGCCCTTAATTGGCCGATCTGAGTAGTTTTTTTTTTTTTAATATCTTTGATTTACAAAATTTGACAATAACAATTTTATAATAGTATAGATGAATATTAAAACATCATCTTTATTTGATTTCCGTGTAATTTATTTTATTAATGCTGTTTATCACATCATTAAAGTACATGAGTTTCATAATAAACTCGAAAAACTTGATAGGAACGGGTTTAATTGAAATTCAAGAAGATATAGTTATGCATATTGGGAGCAGGTGATAATTGAATGAAAATACTAAGAATAAATTTAATATATAATAAATATTACACTAGTTCAGTTATTTAATTCACCTAAAACTAAGGTACAGGCTGATATAGTTAACATTAATAAGAACTCTGAACATTTCTCTAGTTTAGAAATCGATTATAGAACATGAAAATATGACTGCGTGTTCGCTGATTAAACGCATGTGCACTACCCTATGTACAAAAATCCGAATGTAACGATGAAGAACCCGCATGTAAAAGATATTGTTTCATTTTTATTCTTTGGGTTGGTAATACTGTATAGAGTTACCGAGCGAAATTTGACCGCGAACTTAAAACTGCAATTTTTGCTAATCCTAATTTTGTATTCTCTGTGATTTATGGATCAAAAAAGTATGTAGTTGAATAAAGAAATTGGCTTAAATTTTGTATTTTAAAACGAAATTTCGTTAAAAATGTTGCGGAAAGACTACAGAGAATGATGAATATTAAAAATATAGACATATGAATGATATTACATAGTGTTCAAAGAAGGTCAAGAATCGGTAGTTTATCTCGTTGTCAACCTTCAACAGTTACAAAAAGGGAAAACATAACCAGAAATAAGAAGCTGCTGTTCGAAAATCATATGCGTCTTAGACAGTTAGTTTAAGAGATAAATATAGCTGTTAAGCCTATTCATAACATTATAACTCTATTTTAGGCATGAAACATGTAATTGCTGGACTATATCCGAAGTAGCTCAATTATGACCAGAAATAGCATTGAAAATTGACTGGCTAAAGATAGTTTTAGCGCAAAATATAACAAATATCAACCAAATATCATACGTAAGGCATGATTTGGTTTTTTTCCTGTTTTCTTTACTAAAAATACCACTTCGAGGAAGAAGTTTTGAGTTCATTGAAGGCATAAAAAATCGGTAAAGGAGCTAAAGGTCAATAATGTAACAAGTAAAGGGGTAAAGATGTAGGTACGAACGAGTTTATGTTTTTGTTTTATATCAATTTTCTGAATACTTAACACGCTAGCAAATTATTCATCTACCCTCACTTAGTCTTTTATTTTTTATAAACGTCACTATTCACAACAATAACTACATATTTTTACTCGTAGCTAAATCACAATGCATATACCTTTTGATAACAAAATTACGCGACAATTTAAAATTATTGTTTGAAAGGGTTGAAAGGGTTCTCTGTTTCTTTATTTTAAGCGCCTCACAAACAATCTTGGAGTAAAAATTCTGATCTGTAGAATAGACAAAGGTAACAAACAAAGAGAAAAACAACGCTCTTTTAACAAACGCAAACATCATATGTTGGTATCACAAAAGAATTTTAACGGGTACAGTAACAATTTCACAAATTATTACAAATCTTCCATTATTCTAATTTTATTTATTATTTGTTTACCTGGGTGTTTGTATTAAATTGGTGTTCTATTGAATACTTTTACAAAATATTATAGTACAAAAGCAAAGCCATAAATTAGCAACGAACCACAGTGCAAACATTCCGACCAATAGTAAATCTTCGTTTGCACAAGGCCTCTCCAACTAGCACATCAACAGTAGTTCATGAACATCCAATTGGATTAAAGCCACAATCAAACTAGATCAAACCTGATCACAAGCTATAGCAGTGTGTAGCGATGCGTATCGAACATATTCAGAAGGCTCATGATCCGTGAATATGGTACATTATTTTCGAAAGGAAATAGAAATTAGATTACGACCTAATTAAAGATTTGGTACGAAGCACAAGTATCAAATGATACTGAAAGGATATCACCGATCCTTGGTGACATATGGACCATATTTGCATGACATACTATATGAACCGTGTGTTAACAGATTTAAAAGTAATCAATGATTATGGAACTTGTAAATCGAACAAATGCAGGTCCATAACTGACTCGTGTGTATTCGGATGCTAGAAATTATTCAATCACAGTTTGTGGTTGAATAATTTCTAGCACATGCCACACATGCCAAGTCTTAGATTTCGAGTAGTAGATTTTGATTGAGTTGAACAGTACGCTTCTGCCCATTATCTGGTTACTGTTGCTCTCAGCTGGTTCTTACAGCATCCGCGAGAAGATATGGAATAATGCTATTATTATGCCGGCGCCACATAGCATTCAGAAGAATCCAATTCAGAAGTCCAGATGAGTGGATAATATTTAGCAGTGCGTTATGTACAAAACGCTTCTAATATCAAAAACAAAGTAAAAGGTGTTTATATAATGGTACAATATCTGGGCGCGCAGCCAGCCTTCGGTGCCAATACACGAGACGTTCTTACCATTAGAACGATCGCCCCTGTGACAATATTTCGTGATTTATAGGGTGCTGGTCCGGTAAATGTACGTAGGTACCTAACGAACGTGTTGTATTAGGTAAAAGTTAGTGGTTATCTTCATAGAAATAAAGATACTCGTAGATACAAACTGAAGAGTTGAAAAACAAAAGGATTTAATTAAGTCTCAGACGCAGTACATAAACAGTTTGCCACAAACTGAAAGCAACTCAGTTGAGTGAGCGGTAAACTGTAGGTGTATGTGCAACTGGTTAATTAAGTTGGCTAAGTAACAGTACACGCTGAGACTCTCCGTTTGATTATTTTGCTAAGCTTTATTCGCCTGTCTTATGAATAGAAAGAATTTTTCTTTAATTATAATTTCATCGTCATTTTATATCTATTTATGTATTTAATATGTATTAGCATCGATGAAACCAATTTTTGAAATTTCAGCATTCATAAAATTGCTGATAAACTGAACATGATAAATATCAAGAAAAATATAACAGTTTTAATATCAGGATTGATTTAAATCTGTACCGGTCGTGAAGCTTAAAATGAATGAGCTCGGTGGAGTCGACATCTCTTACCATCATCTTTAATCTACAGCTGATACAATGCTTCGGGCGCTGCCGTGTTCGAGATAGATGGATTGTACTTCCTCGCAACCCCAGGCACTAGAGGTATAACAACTCTTCTCAGCAATAATAACGTATCGATATTAGAATCGAAACAGTAGATATATGAATCTATTTTAATCCATCCTTTCTATTTATCATTATGTGAGCTGCTTGCTATCCGTACTCTACAATTCGAATACTACAAGCGAACATGAAATTAAAACCTTTTTAGTATCACGATATGGAATAGGTTTTATTTATTTGTAAACAAGTTTTAAATTATACTGCATTTGTCAATTCTGAACCAGTCAAATACTTTTATTAAAAAGAAAATTTAATCGTGTTGGGTTTTATCAAATAGACTTTTATTGGGAAAATAAGTTATTAGAATTTAATTACACGTGGTTATGTCCAACAGACTGTATCTTAAACACTAAATTAATTAACAATTCTAAGCTTCAAGCGATTGCCTTTAGGCGATGACCCAAACATTCGCAAATTGCGAGAGTGTTGTCTAAATGACTATGATTAGGTTTGATATAAGATTTTGCATTTCAAATTGCTTATTACGCAACCTGTCTGTCAATTTTAAATGTCTTTCAAAACTGCAATTTATTGAAGTCTATCATTATCAACTATGGAAGCGATCATTTTTTAACACTCACGACTGTAATCCCGGAAGAGTAAGCAGATGAATACGTAGTTGTATATATCACAAAAACGTTTCCTTCTCAATCTAACAGGGAGCGAACCCGTCATCATAACTCGTATATAAATTCTCTTCACAGTGCAATCCATCACCGAAAACAAGCGATAATCATATGAATATGATACGTACAAACATTTACGAAAACCAGAAGCGCGAGACGGGGATCGAACTCGTGATTAATAACTCGGCTATTACCACTTTCATGAATCAATTTTATTTATTACTAACAATGCGCCGACGCTTTGTTTAGTTGGTAATTAATTGTGTTCAAATATATTTTCCGTCCTTCGTATCTCGTGGATGTCGAATGAGGATACATCATCACGGCTGCTGCCCTAATGGGCAATAAATAAATGGGCAGTACAATCGCTCGTTTACAATGCGATTCAAATAAGAATAGGAACGTCAATGACCTCTATCTGTCAAATGTCACTTGAAAAGTAC
>WUAW01000341.1:18473-29901 GCA_017165845.1 Thaumetopoea pityocampa | reverse complement strand
TCTATGTTAAGGACAGATCTATACGGAGCCAATCGAATCGATTGCAGCCTTAAAACTCAAAATCTGTGATGTGATTAACGAAACCCGCCATTTTGCCAAAAAGTAATTAAAAGCTTTGATGAAAGAATTGACATCTGTCAGCGTGGTCGTGGTGGACATTTGCCAGATATCATTTTTCATTCATAATTGCCAAACTTTTCTCTTCGTAATACAATAAAAATTTGAATCATCTTCATCTAAATTCTTTGTTTTATTTTGTTTTAGAAAACAAAGTTCTTGTTGAAAAACCCTATATTTTAAAAATAAAAGCTGCACTGTTTTTTCAGTAGCGAGACGATTGCAGATTAGTTTATAAATTAAACCAGTAGTACTAAATAATTATTCGCTGGGTTTGCAAGAGCGCGATAATTGCTATAAACTCCGCCTCCTAAGTTCATGTCGCTATATGAAAGACACCATTGAACTTCAGCATCAATCAATGCAAAAGTTAACGCTAGCGCTGATATTCTGCAATTGCTAATGCTAATATTTGACTATGCTGATATATCATACTACGATTGGATTGAAACCTGAATGAAATTTCAACTAACTTGATTGTCTTCTTAATAACTGCACTCAATTTATTTTTAATCTTCGCAAGTATTACCATGTCTTTGCCTATCGATCTCAAGTGATTGTAGTCTTCGCGCATATACTTCACACTATACTTTTCAGAAGTCACCCAAAAGTCCTAACTACATACCTTCTGTCTTTCAATACCTTTGTTTAACTATCATAGAAACTTCCCTTACTATTCCAGTCTAATTAACTTCTTTCCTTCTTCTATAAGTTTACATGTGGAAAGTGTGCCCACTGAAATTAGGACGGAAACGACCCGTAGAACGTTCAAGGTAGATAGATATTTGTGAGCTCCTCTTGGGTCAGTTGTCAAAATCATCTCAATAATTATCATTAACCTTGTATTTATATCATTCTCTGAATTATACAAAATGTACTGATAAGGTTTACAAAATGATTTTACAAAATAACTATCTACACCTTTTGTTTTAATTATAACTTTGATTGACAAAACAATAACTTAGTTTCTTTGTAAAATAATTTTGATACGTTTCTCATCGGTGAAAAGTTTATGATAACGAAAATTAATTTTGCTTTTATTGCTAGAGTTCTATTTAACGCTTTATAATAAAGATTCGAGTAATTTATCATTTAGAACTAAATGGACGATCTAAACTTTGTAGATGAATTATTCAATTAAATCGTATTGTCTGAGTGTTTCGAAGATTGACGGTGTATTTTTAGTGCGTCTCTATGGAGATTACTACAAATTCCTCACTTTTATGGAGGAGTCGCATACTCAATAGTGGAATTGCACGGGCTGACGACGACGATGACCATGTATTTGGCATTCAATATCCATTTGATTTGTGTTCTTTTTGGTAACCTACCCTCTATACACAAATTATTATATTAACTGAGAATACGTTAAATAGATATTTCATAGGCTTTTAAGCCATCACGGTCATTAATATTATAGCTGTTATATTTTCAGAATATTTATCATGTATTTTTGTATTTTTTTTAAATTGTAATAAGCTAGCACTTGACTACAATCCTACCTGATGGTAAGTGGTGATGTAGGCGCACTAGCCTAGAAGAAACCTGTTCACTCTTTTCTTTTGTTTTTTGTCACCTTGGTAATCTAGCGGTGGATACATGACTCGCGATTAAAAGGTCATGGTTTCGATCCTGGTCGCTTACCACTGGGTTATTTCAAGCTTATTATTATCTAATGTACATAGTAGAAAAAGAAAATTTTCTAATTAAGCCCACATATCCGTACGGATGTGTAAAGTTTATCAACCCGTACTTGGCAAACGTAAATAGACTACATCCTAATCTCCTTTCCGTTTAGAGGACGTCCATGCCCCTGTAATGAAAGGGAATATGGATATGAGTTTTCGATATTTTTGCATTGTTACAATTGCCGTGAATACAAGATGCCACTGTGAACAACAAGAGTGACGTTATGCGTAATTAACAAATAAGATGGAGGGTAGACCAAGTTATCTACATATAAAACAACCGATCTGCAATATATATAGTTTATACAACATTATGACACAAGTAATAGTACCGAATTATCGGAGTCTCAATTCATCAATCTTCTTCTTTCTTGATCCTTCTTTCCAGATGTCATTAAGTGGGCCATTTTTAATATACCTAGTCAATTCTTAATTTGGATTTTATTGTTAATCTACTTATTCGTTTGTTAATTTGGACTTTTTTGTCAGTCTACGTACACAATTCTTAATTTGGACTCTTTTGTTAATCTACTTTCTGCATTTTTAATTTTGACTGTTATCACAGACGATTGATTAGCTCAGTTGTAGTGACCTCGCCTTTTGTACCAAAGGATTTTGGGTTCGAATACTGCCGGGAGCAAACTTTGTATGATGAACATATATGTTTTTAAAGGACTCATGGACGTTTTCATCTATATTTGTATGTTGTGTTGAGTAATTTAACGAGTAAAATATGGGGAATCCTAGTTTGGGACTAGATCAATGCGTGTGAAATATTGTTAGAATTTTGTTATATCCAGAATATTGTTAGGAATTAGCGGTTGGTCAGATACCGCTGATATGATGGAGATAATTTATTATTGGAAGCTCTCCAACTAGGTTGGTTATCGTTATTAACCGCAGAGAGTCTCGTAAGCCTTAATTTTCGCAAAAAAATATCATTTGAAATCTCGTATATTCACTTCGGAGTATTCTCTGTACTGATTACCGCTGATAAAAACAAACTTCGCTCGCCAGAAAACGTAGCGATTTACAGTAGCGCTTATATATTTATGTACCTTCTACGCGTATATCGAACTTTCTCGACGAGCTATGTAGCTTACACAAGTTATGTAATAGTGCGCCGATAACGGGATCCTGACTGGACTCATGGAACTTTCGACCTTATGTTACATCACCCAAAGTTCAAATCAGTATAGCATGACTCGTGGATACTTGTTAATGGGGTATAATTTGATAAATAAGACTGGGTGGAATATTGTAGAGTTTTGAGCGTCTATTTCGTGTGTCGACTCACACGGGGCCGTTCGCAATAATATTATTACTATTGTTACATACACTATCGATATAATGATATCCCATAAGGGTAGGCAGAGACCATAGTACATCCTACATACATATATATAGTCATGCCTTTTTCCCATTGGGGTAGGCAGAGACCACTTCCTTCCACCTGTTACAATCGTATGATGTAGCAAAGTGGCTATCCGCAGCCCACATTTCGCCTCCGCGGGCAATGAGACGTGTCCGGTGGCGAACCACGACACCATATTATTACTACTATTATCCCAGTAAATTTTCCAAAAAAAAGAATGTAACTGTTCTAAATAGATATTTATCAAACAATAATATTCCTACCACACTATCATAAAAATAAAACCATTTGTTTTGTAACACAGCAATTTCATCAATCCAAGGCTCACGGGGCCAGTTTCATCAGGTTCCGTCTGGCGCCCTTTTATTGTACAGTTGAATGTGATATACTGCGTTTAATAGCTACATTTCTTCCATTCAGATTCAAAATTTACTTAAATGTACATACATACATACACAAACATAATAATATAGATAACTCACCTTGGAGACATACATACAGACATACATTTACGTCGATATCCCATAAGGGTAGGCAAAGATCATAGTACATACTACATACATACATACATACTTTTGGAGTGACCTATGCCACCTGGCAATAATAGATGTAAAATATTGATTCATCATCATTATTATCCTCAGGTCATATTTGTCCCCAGTACAGGAGCACGGATCTCCCCTCATCAGGAGGGGGATTAGGGCGTAGTCTACCACGTTGGCCTAGTGCGGGTTGGTAGACTTTACACAAGTTTTCCTTCTCCGTGAAGTGCTATGATGTAGACTAAATATTGATTATAATACCTAAATGTGTAGTTTCATTATGACAGGCTTGGAGTTAATTTTGTTACAGTAGAACTGAATTAGTTTAAAGTTAAAGTTCAGACGCCGACGTTGTTTTGTTGGTCTTTGAGATTTTCTATATCAACACAGTGTTGTTATGTTCGTTGGACTTTTAGTATTATATTGATGATTCAGACATATATATCTTCATCACTTTTAAATCTTTACATCTAAACACACTTGTTGGTCAAGGAGTACTTAATCTTTTATCCTGTCCGGCAAATAGACTTAAGTATACGGGTAAGCGACCCCGGCCCCCCGAGCTACCACTGTCTCTTCCTACTCCTTCCGAGATAGTAGTATCCTATATCCTATATTCGTAATCCAAAATTCCATATTCCTTGCTCAATACACCTTTCCTATCACATCCTTTTTCCTTTCTTCTCCATTAAGCCGCGGGAACGCAATGAGGAACTTTAACATCTTTAACCTTATAAAATGGCGGCGTCGTGGTTCGCCGCCCGACAAGTCTCGTTGCCCGCGGGGGCGAAATGTGGGCTGCAGATAGCCACTCTGCTACATTCAACGATCGTAGCAGGTGGAAGGAAGTGGTCTCTGCCTACCCCAATGGGAAAGAGGCGTGACTGTATGTATGAATGTAGTATATACTATGGTCTCTACCTACCCTTATGGGATATCGGCGTGAGTGTATGTATGTACAACTGTTGTAGAAATATTCAACACAAAAATCAAACAATCTCGAAATCTTCTTAGGAACTAATTCGCCCATATCGTCATCGTCATTACCAGCCAATGGAACTCCACTGGTGCATGTAGGCCTCGTTCTTAAAAAGGAGGGATTTGGCATAATCTCCACGATTGGCTGGCGTCTCGGAGGTCGTAATAGATTTTGATTGAATAACAGGATTACGTTACTGCTAATAATCCTGTTACATCCCTTCTCACAGCATTTACGGGAACAGATGGAGTTATATTACTATTGTGCCGCAAGCAGATTATGGCTCAATATTATATAAAAAAGAAATCACTAATACTTACTTAAAATTTTAAATAAGCAAATTTCTTCTGGATAAGACGCAACACCACCCAAAGCGAATGCTAAGCGATGATAAGTAACTTCTACCCCGAAATCTGAATATAAATGCAAATGCCGTCTGATCCATACTTTCGATTCCAACGGTTCTTTCAAGAGATTATTATAATTACCTCAGAATCCTTTGAGACAGTGTTGAGATTCCATAACTCTGGCGGATAAACGGTTCAATGTGTTTCTTATTTTATTTCAAGTTATTTTATACGGCTAGACTTTGAGGATTAGGTTTTAAATTAAAAGCGTGTCTTTTAAAATTGTGGACATCTGAGAAGGATTTATTTAAATTTAAAATTGATCCCTATATATAATTGTTGAAAGGGGTTATGGAAAAGTAATCATTTGAATTTCCTTTTAAAATGAAATTATATTAAAACATATTCAAAGCGAAGACGAGTTAAATTAAAAAATGGGCCTTTTTAATGACTTTGTGGTTTTAGTTACTCAAAAAACAGTCTTGATCTTACATGCAAGTCTGACTGAAAGATAGACTACTTATCGAGAATTGAGATAAACTATTAAGCATTATCATCATCATCACATAGAGAAACCGCAGGTTTTAGCTAGTTACATATAAACACTGAATAGCCCTAGTTTGACACTTGATAAGAACAGCACCTAGTTCGATAAGTAGTGATTAAGTATTGCCAGGTTAGCGAGATTGTTGTACTAAGTGCAAGTCTGGATATTCAAGAACAATACCAATACCTAATTTACGAGTGCAAGAGTAAGACTGGGGTGAGTCTCGTCTCGGTCTTGCATAGGCAACACTACTTGTGGAGTCCGGCAAAACGAAGTCTCAATATCCTTCTATTAAGATATCTTTGGGAGCAACAAAATTATCACCTGTATCAGACGTGTAAGTACGGGTAACTGTTCGTTTTACTTGCAGTGCGCTGACTCGCGGCCCTTCGAGCTCACTACATTATTTGTACCAGAGCATTTTCTATTTGTAACAGTTTATTATTTTCTAAAGCTAGCTTTGGTGAAGATCGCTGGGTCTCGGTGGATGCAGGTGGCTACGGACCGGTCGCGCTGGAATTCGATTGGAGAGGCCTATGTTCAGCAGTGGACAGCGACGGGCTGAAATGATGATGATGATGATTATTTTCTAAACGATTTATTGTCGCTGACATTGCAATTTACACTAGGTAAATGTAAGCTCTTTCTGTAAAATAAAAGGGATTCTTATCTGTTTCACGATTAAATCATAATCTTGAATCGAAAGAAACAATCCTTAAAATATACAGCCAAGTCACCTTGGAGACGTTTTTGCCTTTGTAATGGTGTACGGTCAGCAGATGAATAAACAAACAAATACTTTTTTATATTGTTTTATTTTTATAGATAAGTACTTAATATTATTAAACTACGTTTAATATGTATAATTAACTTCTAACGCTACGGATGCGAGAGTGCGAAACACGTGGTTAGCTAGCACACACTGATATATTTCGGTTTTAGTCACTGTTTATTTGCAAACACTACTACAAACTCAAGAACATCTCCAAGCTAATTTATTTGTAATATGTACGTTTAGTATTCCATAATGTATTTTTTTTACTAGAATACTATATAAACTTTTTCAATAAAAAACTCATACAGATTTTCATGTAAGTAAAAGGAAAATGGTGGTGCATTGGTGGTATAGTGGTTTTAGACACGGCTTACGATAGAAGGGCCGTGGGTTCGAAACCCGGTCCCGTACCACTGAGTTATTATTTGTAATTCATGTACTGTCTACATTGTAGACACCAATGTATTCAACGGAGAAGGAAAACTTCGTGAGGAAACCTGCATGCCCACATGGGTGTGTGAAGTCTACCAACCCGCACTAGGCCAGCGCGGTAGACTACGGCCTAATCCCCCTCCTGATCAGGGGAGGTTCGTGCCCTTGTAGTGGGGACGATATGGACTGGGGATGAAAAGAAAAATAATTTTCTAATGTACATAGTTCAACGTGTGTGTTGTGTTTCGCGAAATATTCTTCTGCCTGCTTCCTTATAAGGAAATAAGCGAATGAATTATGTTCGTTGGAAATGGGGCGGTAGAAATTCTTTGTGTAAATGTAAAATACTAAAACCTACGTAAAAATACTTTTCTTCTATAAATGATTGCAATATTTTGTGAGTGTGCAATATTGCTAGTTACAATTAACTTACTATATTTATTGCAATGTTAAATTTGGCAGTATGCTGCTTTGTTGTGTGGCGCTAGCATAATAATAGCGTCACTCCATCTCTTCCTGTGGATACTGTGATACCCAGCTAAGGCATGTACCAGGATAATGGGCAGCAGTATTATCCTGTTATTCAATCAAAATCTACTGCGATCTCCATAGTGCCTGCCAAGCGTTTAAATTATGGCAAATTCCTCCTTTTAGGAAGGAACCCTATGCCCAACAGTGGACTTCCACGGCTGATGTTGTTGATCTTTGACAAAATGAGCATAAAATTACTCATATGCTGGACAGCTTGTTAGTATGGTATAATATTGGCCTTGAAGCAACCAAAGAAAACTCCCCTGCGTTTTTCTATTATTTGAAATATAAAGCTATAAAAAAGTCCTCATTCAAATTTGCGTCAATATAGCAGGACTTAGTACATTTTTAATTTTTTCTTGACGGCCTGCTTGGGGTACTTATCAAGTCCTAAGAGCGGAAGTGGAGGTTTATCAGACTCCTACAAATTAAAAAGACTGTGGTGGTCTTCTTCAAGACTGCACTCTAGATTGCACTGTGGATGTTCTACCGATGTTCTTCAATGCTTCGCCTTTTCAATGACACCTAGAGAAAGGGAATGCTCCCCTGGACCTCAGCATCTGAAGGTACTTACGGCAACATGAATGACGTCTGTCGTTGTCCTCCTCTGGGATTGCGCATATGGATTACTAGCCTCTGCCCGCGGCTCCGCCCGCGTGAATGTGAGTTTTCTGCTTCACGGGAAATCCCGAAACAATCGTTAATTTATATAAAAAACCTAAGAACCACTTTTGCTTGAGCTCCTTTACCCTAACGGCGGCTACTAAAACAAGGATCAAGCTTTATCTTCAATTCTACAGGACTGATATTGATGAAACAAACTTCAGAATTTAAGTCAGAATAGTACTTTTAAAACTGTAAGTTTGACTTAAATCTACCTCCTCGTTTTTGCACGAAGCTTGAACAAACAAACATATAAACACGACAGATTTGGTTTCAGAAATGTTTAATTAGTCGATCTGAGTAACTCTTTTAAATATTTTTGATTTTCAAAATTTATGTATTACATATTTTTTACATGATATATTATCTTGAGCTGGATGTCCTTTCAACTTTTTCTCATATGTATTGTTTACAAATTCGTAAACATAGTAATTAACTCTAATAAACATTTGATTCATTTCTTTTTCTTTCTTTCTTTATACAATACAATAACTTATTTTTGCTGTCGATGATCTATCTATCTATACTATATTATAAAATTTTATTATTATAAAATATTTAAATGTCAAATTTTCAAAAATCAAAGATATTTAAAAACAAACTACTCGGATCGACTAATTAAGGGCTTCTGAAACCAAATCCGTCCATGTTTGTTTGTTTGTTTGTTCGGGCTTCACGTAAAAACCAGTGGGTAGACTTTGGTTAAACTATTGCAGTCTTAAATGTACTATTCCGACTTAAATAGTACGGCATGTTTCATCAAAATCGGTCCAGTAGAACTGATAATACAGCTTGATCCCTATTTTAGTAGCCACCGTTAAGGTACGAGGGGTAAAGTAAAAGTGGTTCAAAGCCTTTTTAATATATAAATCTATGATTGTGTCAGGATTTCCCGTGAAGCGGGAAACCGACATTCACACGGGGGGAGCCGCGGGAAAAAGCTAGTAATGAATATTATTATAGAGCACGTGTATCTCCACACAAATTATACCGCTCGTAGTTCCATACGCATTTGAATAATTTAACTGCACGGATGGCGCAGTGGTTTAAGCGTTCTCTGCGCTGTCGAGTGTTATGGGTTCGATCCCCACACGGGACAACAACTTTGCGTAAACCACAAATTGTCGTTCTGAGTCTGGGTGTTCTGTGTTTCCGTTATTTGAATGTTTGTAAAGTCCCCGCGACACAGGAATTAATCATAATACGGGAGTTGTCTTAAAAAAAAACTTTTTTGGCATATACCCTCAAAACACATTTATACGATTTCAAACTCTTTAACAGTTCCCATCGAAGACTATCAAATCAACAAAATAATAGTTTTTTCGTATCTAAGACAGAAAGATAATAATTTAAAGGGGCAACGGAAGAGTAATGCCTCACGTGTGATCGGCTTGAAATGGATAAGAAAAAAATAAATGAAGCGAGTGTCACCTAAGGGACATTCGAAAAAGCTCGTTATACTGATAAATTGCACACCAGTTTGATTGGTACTTCTCGGTGACAAATTCACGTAACTGTACGGTGTTTTATAAAGGTTTGTTCTGTAGGCGTATCTTCCACTGTTATCTAATGATATTGATCTATCTATACTATTATAAAATCGTTAAATGTAAAATTTTCAGAAATTAAAGATATTTAAAAACAAACTACTAATTAAGGTCTTCTGAAACCAAATATGTCGATGTTTATTTGTTTGTTTGTTTCTTCGGGCTTCACGCAGAAACCAGCGAGTAGATTTTAGTTAAGCTATTATAGTCTTAAAGTTAATATTCTGACTTAAATAATGCGGCATATTTCATCAAAATCGGTCTAGTAGAATTGAAGATACAGCTTGATCTCTGTTTTAATAGTCGCCGTTAAGGTACGAGAGGTCAAGTAAAAGTGGTTCTTAGAATTTTTATATAAATCTATGATTGTGTCAGGATTTCTGATGTAGCGGAAAACCGACATTCACGCGGGCGGAGCCGCGGATAAAAGATAGTAAATATATAAAAAACACAGAACACTTTATTGCACATTAATGTGCAATATATGTCTTACTTTCATTTGTTTTTTCTATATTAGTGTGGGTTATACATTTTCTCAACACTTCTTGTATTTGTTATTAACTAATACACAATGTATAACTGTTTTATGTCCTCAATAAATAAATAAAAAAAATTACAAACATAAAAAAAAAACCAAGAAATAGAAAGTGTACATTGGGCGGTCTTATTGCAATATGTGATGTCTTCCAGACAATCATTGGATGGATTTAAAGCTAGATATGAAATAATGAATTTAAAAAAAAAATTGTTATACAGCTACTTATGCTCTCGCCATGGACGTGATTAAACTGCCAATTATATGAAATTTTACGATCCAAATACGTTGAATTTTATATTAAAAAAGTAATTATAATTTAATACTCTGATACTGATTTAATACTCTCTGGCGTCGTGGTTCGCCACCCGACACGTCTCGTTTCCCACGATGGCGAAAAGTGGGCTACGGATAGCCACCTTGTTCGTAGCAACTGGAAAGAAGTGGGAGACCACTTCCTTCCAGTTGCTACGAGCAAGGTACGAATTGGGGTAGGCAGAGATGCCTACCCCAATTCTTCGGTAGTATAGTGGTCAGTATCCCCGCCTGTCAGGCGGGAGACCGGGGTTCGATTCCCCGCCGGAGAGCCAGGGAAAAGGGCGTGAGTGTATGTATGTATGTATGTACTCTGATAAGTATCTGTTGCGACTTCACCTTAATACGCATCCCATCTGTCTTCTGTTCCATGATGAGCATGATTGCATACTGTTGGACGCCGATACTTCCAAGGCCGGGGGCATGTTGCGACTTCGCCTTAATGGAGCAGCGTCGCCCTAATGAGGTCTACATTGACTGCGGATGAGGCGTGTTCGTATTCGTCGACCGATGAAAATTCACCTGAGTTTCTTATGTCGAATTCAATTTTTATTCGTTCACTACAATTCAAATTAACACTCATATAAACGCACGCAACCAATTTAATGTTAAATAAAACGAAAATTAAGTAAAATCATCTCGGCTACTAATTTCACGACGCCTTCCTCTGCAAAACGCAAGAAAACCCCCAACGCTGCAACAGTATCACTGTACTGAATTAAAAGTCTTATATTACCTGTTCCCATGTATCTTGTATGTAAGATCCAGAGATGCCGGTAGAATGTGCAATCTCTGAATTCATGTTGTGGATACATATATTAGAAATAACTTACTGAACACTGTTTGAAATTTTAACAAAATTTTAGTTTACATTTGAATAGAATTTAAATAAATAACTTGATAATATGAAAACGTTTAATTTTTAATTTTGAGTGTTATGTAAATGTATTGTAATTAAAGACATATAACATACATACATACATACACTCACGCCTTTTTCCCTGGCTCTCCGGCGGGGAATCGAACCCCGGTCTC
>WUAW01000336.1:58218-72475 GCA_017165845.1 Thaumetopoea pityocampa | reverse complement strand
CTGTGGTTCTGTTCTTCAAGAAAGGTGACAAAACCTTACTGAAGAACTACAGTCCCATAACACTGTTGAGCCACGTTTATAAGCTGTTCTCGAGAGTTATCACGAACTGTTTCGAACGCAGGCTCGATGACTTCCAGCCTACCGAGTAAATCTTAAAGGTACTATTCCGATAAATACTGCGACGTGTTGCGTCAAAATCTGTCCAGTAAAATTGAAGATACAGGTTGATTTATGTTTTAATAGCCGCCGTTAAGGTACGAGAGCTCAAGTAAAAGTGGTTTTAATGCATTTTATATACTCGTAAAGCTAATGTAATGTAGCGGAAAACCGACATTCACGCGGGCGGAGCCGCGACCAACAGCTAGTCACTTAATAAATAAGCTACACGCTATCACCATTATATCAGCCCACAGACTTTCATCACGGTTGTGAGTCGCCTGCACCGACCGATAGCTCGCAAGTTTAATACTCGTCCGTCCACCTAGTCGGCGCCGCCCTCGTCGTCAACAGGCCACGTGTAGAGTTATTACTTTGTTAATATCGCACTGACTGACACACACCTTAATGTCCTCTTAGATCATCGTCCTAATTATCGTATAAATTACAAATCGACTCACCTTTCTACTAGCGTGCATCATAAAATAGTCATCTGGTGTAATAAAATATTCAGAATCTTTTCCTTTAGCCCTCTGTTCTTTATCCTTTACGAGTTTGCCGATCAACTTCTTGGGTGGCTCCCTTTCTTCCGAAGACCTGGCTGAAGATGATGATTCAGTCTGATAATGTAAAAAATTCAAAATATGTTCACCCAAATAGTAACAGCAAGTGGATAGAAGTGGTCACTGCCCACCCCAATTCTTCGGTAGTATGGTGGTCAGTATTGCCGCCTGTCACGCGGGAGACCGGGGTTCGGTCTCCCCGGAGAGGGATGGGGACAGTTGCTAGTTCACAGTTTCATCCTATATATATACGTCAGTCAGCTTTCTGCTAGCCACAATAGTGGATAGCAGAAGGTGTGCATTATGTGCTTCGTTTCCTTACAACAAGAGAATATTTCAAATTCTTCTGTAAGTTGAACGGAACAGAATTGTCATATATTTTTGGTTCGGTTTTTATATTATAATGAAATACCGTAGATACATAATTATGTAATTTAGAGGTTATAGAAACTATCTGTATCTTAATCAGTCATATGTTTGATCTTGAAAATATTTGATATTTTTGAAAAAAAAAAAACCCATTTGTGAACTTTTCAAAAATATCAAATATTTTCAAGATTAAACATAATTTGAATATAATTATACTGCTACACAGCTTTTGTGCATATGTGTAACTTATCCTGTCAAAAATTAAAAAAAACTGGTAGTTAATGGGTTAAGTTTGAACAAACCTCATCATCGCTTTGCTCAGGTACAAAGTCACTGCTAGAGCCAGAGACATCGCTATCGGGAGTGTCGCTGTCCACTTCACGCGTGATTCCTGAAAATATTTTATCAGAAGATTTAAAAAATACATTGCTGAAAGCAACATTAGACGTGAAAAATATGTATTTTATACATACATAACTACTACGCTGCCTTTCGTAGACACATATCTATAAGACTCGATTCTAACATATAAAATCTCTCGACACAAAATCTTCTAAAAAGTAAACAAATAATGTGTTTGTTGGCCCGCTATCTTTTTATAAGTACCCACTGTTTTGATCCCAGAGTCGTCGCGTCAGAGACCTGTAAGTAATTTTTGTGCCGGAGATTTTTTTAAATTTACTTTTTATTTCACACTTTTATAATTATTTATTAGGAGATAAGCTACGAACAACCCGCTGTCTCTATGTTCACGTAAATACTTTTTGGGACAAAACTAGTACTTGATGCTGCATCCTCACCTCGAGGTTGCCGTGGTTTGGAAATACCACCGAAGTAACAGTACACCAAAATTTACAAAATTACGAAGTAACAGTACACCAAAATTTCTATCAATTAGACAAGTTGATAGGAACTTTTGTCAAGTAGGAAATGAGCTGATAGTCTCCAAACTCTTGGGCTGATCTTCATAAATTATACCACATCAGCTATCAAACAAAAAATCCATCAAAATTGGTCCATTCGTTTGGGAGCTACGAGGCCAAAGACAGACACACAGATACACACAGACATACACGTCAAACGTATAACACCCCTCTTTTTGCGTCGGGGGTTAATAAAACAACGTCCTGGTCCCGGTGCGGGCACACCGCTGTACCCCGAAGGGTTCACTTGACGTAGGTCAGGTATTTGAGCACATAACCAAAGCACTGCTATACATATAGGTAGATTATTATAGGGATAGATTACAAAACTGAAGTGGCAGTGGACGGGGCGCACATAGCTCGCAGAACCGATGAACGTTGGGGCCTTAAAGTACAAGAGTAGCGACCCCGAACCGGAAACCCTAATGCGGGTAGACCCCCGACTAGGTGGACCTAAGACCTAGTGAAGGTCGCGGGCAATCGGTGGAAGCAGGCGGCTCATAGCCACTAAGTGTGGCATTCATAATGATGATCATCATAATTATATCAGCCCAAAGACGTCCACTGCTGGACACAGGCCTCCTCTTATGATCACCACAATGCGCGGCTATGAGCCGCCTGCATCCCCTTATCTACTGACAAAGGACAGTGCCCCAGTCAGATGTTGTCTCCTCGACCAGAGACATAACCACTCAGTCATCAGGAACACCAATGTATTTACATTAATGTCAGAACAGTAGGTACATCTACCTGTCTCCAACCTTTTGCAGATATATGTGGGAACGTACCATTAAAGGTGTTCGTTATATTAAATAACTGATTAAATAATCCAACACTTGAACAAATAACGAAGCTGTATAATATTTTTGTCATATACCAAATTATGCTCTAATGCAGAGGTTCCCAGACTTTTTTTCTCATAGACCACTTTCAAAAATAGCTGGTTCCGGTGGGCCCCCTACAGCTACATTTCTACCATATTCCCAAAACTCGACAAAAAATGTGAAGTATAGATCTAACTATAGACATTTGCGTACGCCAACGTAGACCCCCGTCGGGTCTCCCGTGGACCCCTGGGGGTCCACCTGAACCACTTTGGGAACTACGGCTCTAATGTAACTATCTAAGAACAATATTCCCAATATCCCAGTTTGAAACAAATAAATAATAGGCAATATATAGTTTACTATTATATTCCCCAACTCAACGTACCATCCACTATGGTCGCTTACCGTCAGGTGAGCCACTATCGTACCCCCTCCACATTCGTCCCCAATACAGGGGCACGGACCTCCCCTGATCAGGAAGGGGATTAGGCCACAGTCTACTATGCTGCCCTAGTGAATGCGATTAGTAGACTTCACACACCCATGCGGACACGCAGGTTTCCTCATAAAGTATTTCCTTCTCCGCTAGACCAAACAAGAATTAAAAATAATTCAGTGATAGAACCTGCAACCGTTCAATCGTACCTATAACCACTACACCACCATGTCAGACACACTATTAGCTGCCTACATACATGATAACATGACTTAAAAATAAATCCTACCTCGATCCTTGTAGCACAGTAATTATGTACTTACTTTTTTTAATAATATCCTTGACTCGTTTGGGTGTCGGTTGAGATTCTTTATATAATGGGCTATGAACTGAATCGTATTTATTAAATCCCCGCGGCGTGTTCACGGGGCTCTCCATCATTTTTGCTGGATTGCTGACAGCTGCTTTCACTTTGTTCTGGAGATCATATCTAGTGTGGCGAGATTTAAACTTGAATATGTCCTGCCCTTCCACATCATCATTACTAAATAATGCTGGAAGTCACATATAGATTACTAGGTATACATCATTTAACTGAGGTATGAGGCCCATGGCTCGCAGTACCAATGGACTTTGGGCTCCTAAAGTGCTGGAGTTGCGGCCCCCGACTAGGATGACCTTGTGAAAGACGCGGGCAATCGGTGGATGCAGGCGACTTATAGCCGCTCGGTGTGATGATCATTACAGGAGGCCTATGTCCAGCAGTAGACGCCTGTAGGCGACATGATGATGATAATGAGGTACCGGGTACGGTACTGCTGCTAAAACTAATTTAAGCCCATCATTACAAATAGCACAAAACCAACTTTCAAAACTCTTTATCAATACGAATTATGTGAATTTTTTTGAAATTTATATCAAGTTTACGTGTTGTATTTGTTATGTAAAATATTAAACAAATACATTGTTTACAAAGTCAAACACAGCAATGTAAATATTTTAATGTTTGTCTTGCCACTTTCAAGTTGTTGTAAAACACGTGTTGACAATATTGACAATAAGCTGCCCAACAATACATACTACACTATACTTAAAATATATTGTTCCAGTGACAGCAACTGTTTCTTAGATGTGTGCACAATGACTTTTCTATCACAATTAAGACATCCAGTTGAACATTTTGCTAAACTAATATTTCAAACCATATATTTGAAACAAAGTACCTTCCTTTTTTTTTGAAAAATGTTTGTCTAGTTTATATTTAAGAATTTTATATATATTATTATTATTAATTTTTCATGTAAGTAAATATAATTTTTAAGACATCTTAAATCAGATAATAACCGTTTTGATTACAATATAACCTGACTATGGTCTTTATCATTTCTTAACTTTTGCCTGCGGCTCCGCCCGCGTAAATGTCGGTTTTCCACAACATGGGAAATCCCGACGCAATCATAGATTTATATAAAAAATAACCACTTTTACTTGACCTCTCGTACCTAAGCGGCAGTTACTAAAGCAGGAATCAAGCTGTATCTTCAATTCTACTGGACCGATTTTGATGAAACTTGCTGCATTAATTAAGTTGAAATAGTTCCTTTAAAATTGTAATAGTTTCATCAAAATCTACCCGCTGGTTTTTGCGTGAAGCACAAACAAACAAACAAACATCGACGGTTTCGGTTTCAGAAGCCCTAAATTAGTCGATCTGAGTAGTTTTTTTTTAAATATATATGATTTTTGATAATTTGACATTTAAAGTTTTATAATAGTATATTACAATAGTAATTTTATAATAGTATATTTTGAATTTGGAATATGATAAATATTTTATGTGATTCATTATTTTTTGAAATGGCGGGAAAGATAGCGTTGTTACTTTAAGTCCTATGGAAATTTTTAAACAAATCAAATATTTTGGAGGTAGTTATCATTTTGTTTACATTAAAGCGCTACATGTACACACATAAACACATTAAAGCCATTAAATGACAATCCTCGCCCAGAACTATGAGCAACATCAAGTTGCAGCCTACATCAACAGGAAGTGACTGCGCCAAAATGCTTGTCAGATTCAAAAGAAAATGGCTTTGCAGGCCAAGAAAACCAGTATTCTACTTAAACGAACACCTATGAAAACAAAGACTTGATCAAGACTTGTCTGCAGTTGTTATTAGGACAAAGTTACACCAAACCTGTTGGTTTCTGATGACTAGATTCATTAGCATATTCATTATTATCATCCTCAGAACTGGAAATGTCTCGCTGGACTTTCTTAACTGGAGATTTTTCCAAGAAATCACCATACTTCTTTGGTTTAGTTCGTACTCTAATAGGTCTTCTCGATGGGGTTTCAAAGAGCTCTTGACTGCTATCTGGAAAATGTTGAATAATTTAAAAAATTGGTGCAAATAATATAAAAAATTTAAAAAGCAGATGTGAAATATACATCCATTAATTAAAAAAATTCACAGTAAGAAAATATTTTGTTATAACTATTACAACATGTCGGTTTTCCACTACATAAGAAATCCCGAAACAATTGTATAAAGCGCTATAAAACCTACATTTACTTGAGCTCTCGTAATTTAAATGCAGCTACTGAAACCAGTATCAGCTGTACTTTCAATACTACTAGACCGATTTTGATGAAATATATTGTGGTATTTAAGTCGGAATAGTATCTTTAAGACTGTAACAGTTTAATCAAAATCTACTTGCTAGTCCTTTGTAAAAAAATCCGTCGATATTTTGTTTGTTTTTTTGAGCTTCAGAAGCTCAAAAAAAAAAAACAAAATATCGACGGATTTGGTTACAGAAGCCCTTAATTAGTAGTTTTTCCTAATCTTTGATTTACAAAACTTGACATTTACAATTTTATAATACTAGAGACATAAAATAGCAACAGATTAAAAGATGATAAATTCTTCATCTTCTTTTAATCTATTTATTTTTCTGGGCAACTATCGATAAATGTGAATGCCCACATACAAAGTATAGGGCAGCATTTAGCCAACTACAACCACTCTGTAAATCATCCATTATCACCAGATGGGCCGATTTGTGTACCATCATCAACTCATCTACTGCCCCACTGTTGGGCACAAATGAGAGGGGTCAGTCTAGTCCACCATGCTTGACTAATATGGGTGTGCACACTTCACATGCCATTGAAAAAATCTCTCAGGCATACATGTTTCCTCATGATAATTTCCTTAACCATTTGAATCAAGTGATAATTTTAATAGTAATATTTTGCATACTTTACACATTCTATTCCTCTGCCTATCCCTATAGGATATCAGTGTGAGAGTTGTGTATGTATGTTAGTTTTGTGAAAAAATAAACAAGATACAATCTATAATAAACAGTTCTGTGTGACTATTTAGAAGTAATAATATTTCCTGAAATAATAGATATTTTATAAATTTTGGCTGTTATCACTCTCATTTAAACCTAGTTCAGATTATGCAAGTATTTAGTCAAACTGTAGGTTAATTTAGTAACTAAAATACTCACTACTGCCCAAAAAATCATTTGCACTAGTCATGAGCAGTACACAAGTGTCTTGTAACATGAACAGGCTACAAGCAATAAAGCGAATAAAACTTGATAAGCTTATGATAATGGTAGTTGAAGAAAAAAGCCTAGCTACAACTTAGCCTAATTTATAACTTTTATTAATGCATTTACGGACTCGTGAAAATAGACTAGGAGGTACAAATTTTATTATAAAGAAATTATTAAAAGAGGATCAATGAATAGTTTAAAAGTTTCAGAAGACAATCTCGCTTTACCCAATAAAGGGCTAAGACAAACTCTATATGAAATATTTATATCATAGATTGTTTTGATTAAAAGACATTCTTATTTTTCTAAGTAATTTAATTATTTAAATTTCATACTGGAAAAGGTTGTTAATATATTTTATGTGCATACCTAAATCAATTCTCTCAGCAGAAAACCGCAATTTTAAGCCGCTACTGGCCATATTACATAAAGAACACTATTTTTTAGGAATATATAAGCCTCAACTGTTTTCGTGGTTGGTGGTATTAACTTTCTATATTATTTTTACAATGCAAAATATGATTTTTTTTCTTGGAGAATAGAGCAAATTTTAGTTGATTAAAACAACAAAACCATGTTTTAATTTTGAATTTTAGCCTGAAACACTAAGCAAGTAAAGCCTGAAACTAATATTTAAACCACAGAGTACCTTATAAAATTATTTAAACTTTGTTGAGAATACAATGCACATTATAGTTTTATAAGGTACTCTGTGCATCAAAGAGAATATAATCTGTGCATTATAGTGAGAGCCACAGAGTACCTTATAAAAGTGAGAGCCTGACAGTTTAGTACTTTTTATCGAGTACTTTTTTATCCGTTTTACGCTCAGAATAAAGACTATGCTTGTCATTATTCTGAGGTTTTAGGGCCTTGACAATTGAGTTTATTCAAATATTACTATAGAGTAAAGATAATCAAGTATAAGAGCTGGAGACGTATATTGATTGGAGTTCTGGCGGCAACGCGAGTGAAGCTTCACTTGAAGTTTTATTTTAACGTTTTATATTAGTATATTATGGTTTTTAATATATAAATTTGATGTTGTTTTTGTTCGGTGTTATGTGTATTAATCGTCAATAATCGTGAACAATATTGAAACAATTGATTAAAACTGTGACAAACGGTAATGTGAACGTATTTTTTCAAGGCAATAGACCTGCGGAATTTATCTGATTAAAGTGTTATTTGTCGGAATGACTTCAGAACTCCCAAGAAGCAAGAAAATGTGACACATCGATATTTTATTGTTAAACTAAAGTACATATTAATATGGTGAATTGGCTTTAAGGTCTCAGATACCAGGCCATAAAACATGATAAAAAAAACATGTATACTCGATCCCTCAGAATAAAGACTATAGCAACTAATATGCCAATAAAATTAGCAAAGTGACATAGTGACAGAGTTCTTGCACCATCTTGAAACGACTAGCGCCATCAATTGAGTTGTTGTCATCCAGCTGGAGATCTTGGTGCTTGTACTGTTTTAAGTCATGTATGAAATAGTGTATGTAATGCGTATGAAATACCTTTCTGATAATGTACTTTTATGATAATGCTGCTTACTTATGAATACTTACCCTATCTCAGAGTAGCTATACTCTGAGCTCAGTATAGAGTACTCAGATGAAGTACCGAAAAAGAACTATTACAATCTTTTAAGCTTATCTCAATTTTGCCACGTCTTATTATGAATTATATAATACTGAATTTATATACTCACAACCTGCAAATAAAATCGTTTATTTACGGAAGTTTAATTTTAGACAAGGTTGACACTCGGTTTTGTATTAAATATCGGTATTTTCCAATTGGTTTAGAGTTAAATCAATTGGAAAATACCGATAAAAAAAGAAATCGACTTGATAGAACACAACGTGGAGACTTAAGATTAAAGCTAAGTAAATTGGAACCTAATATAAAATCTCTGTGCAGCAAACATCAAGCGCAAAGATCGCACTAAATGAATATCGAAAAATCAATATTAAAATTATTTTGAATTTCAGTTTTCATTATATGTTTTGAAATTTTACTTACGATCTTTTGATAACAATTTCATAGTGATTTCTTCCTAAAACTTATCATTTATATTTCTTAAGGGAACAAAACAATTTTTAAAGGTTAAAAATTATGTATGGGTGGGCATAAAAATTTTAGAAATGTTAAGGTGGCACATGGCTTAAAAAAGGTTGGGAAACCCTGGTTTAGACGATTGTAAAAGTGTATACTTGTCCATTTGAAAAAAATTGATCCTTGTAATAAGAAATATTATAATGTTTGAGAATCTAATTTGTTTTGGAATGACCCTCGTATACTAAATAAATAAGTCTACAGTTACAGTTCTACACTTTCAGTTAATATAGCATAAAAATAACAAAAACTTGACAAAAGAACAGAAAAGCATAAAACCATAAGCGACAAAAGGAATGATAAATCTATTTGCATAAAGAAGACAGAGAGATTCTAGTAATTTCTAGAAAAATAGTATGCGTTGTTGGAAAACAACGCATACTAAAATATCAGACATGTACGATACATGATGTATTAAGACTAGGCAGCAAGGAACATAAACTCTGCTAGGCAGATAAAATAATTTCAACGTACCAAGATTACTTCCCAATGATTTCGTTTCTTATAAAGTTTTTAACGAAAAATAAAGTTTCCCCCAAATATGTGCCACAAAAATAGGTTGTAGAAGTGTTCGTTTATGGAATTAGTTAAAGATATCAGAAGTATTAATTAGAATTTATATTATCTACATAGAAATTTTTAAATGTGATGGTTTTGATGTCAATATATGAAATAAAAAATATTTATTATACTGGTAAGATTTTGTAAGAATCATTAAATAAAAACCGGTACTACTAAATAAAAATTAAATTACTGACATTATTTCTAATGATAATCTAAAACATTAATTCCCAAAGGGATTCAGGTGGACCCCGGGGGTCCACGGGAGACTCGACAAGACACGTTGGCGTACGCAAATTTCCATAGATCTAATCTTCACATTTTTTTCGAGTTTTGGGAATATGGTAGAAATATAGATGTGGAGGGTCCACCGGAACCAGCTAAATTTTGAAAGTACTCTATGAGAAGAAAGTCTGGGTACCTCTGATCTAAAATCTTATAAACAACTTTTGGCCGCGGCTCCGCCCGAGTGTATGTCGGTTTTCTGTTACATGGGAAATCCAGACACAATCACAGATTTAGTTAAAAAGCCGAGAACTACATTTACTTAACCTCTCGTACCTTAACAGCGGCTACTAAAACAGGGATCAAGCCATATCTTCAATCCTATTTGACCGATTTTGATGAAACATGCCGCAGTATTTAAGTCAGCATAGTACCTTTAAGACTGTAATAGTTTAACTAAAATCTACCCGTTGGTTTTTGCGCGAAGCCCGAATAAACAAACAACCATCGACAGATTTGGTTTCAGAAGCCCAGATTCGGTTCATAATTAGTCGGCCTTGTTTTTAAATATATTTGATTTTTGAAAATTTGACATTTAACAATTTTATAATAGTGTGTAAAAAAAAGGGGCAGTGGCAGGCCCCGCCAGATATAACACCTGTCTGGTCGGAAGATCTTCCCTTTTCCGATACTGTCACTCCTGCCACACTTCGACCCTACGGCTGATGAGGTAATCATCAACGTCATCCTGGGTCATCTCACTATAATTGGTGACACCGACGTGATATACGAACGAGGAGTTAGGTGGCCGGAAGCCATTACTTCCCCCTTTTGCCACCATTCAACTTAGAAGCTTTCAGCAGGTACAGGATGTTGGCGGGTGAGTTATGAAGCCGCTCTGTAGTGGTAATATAATTACCTTTGAGTCCCTGGGCAATTACAGTCTCTTCTCCAAACGTATCGATGAGCTTGGACAAGCTTTCCTAAATCCTCCTTAGGGTGCGCACGTGTGTGATCCAACTTCGTTATTTCTTCATGTAATATATCGTTGATCGGTATTATCGCCTCCATTTCAATAAATATAAATTTATATGTTGTACAAATAGTATAACTAGATGAGTGGAAAGAAATAAATTTATTTAAATAGAATTAAATAAAAAGTCGATTAAATAAACGTTCGTTTAAGCAAACCCGGTATGTATTTGAAAGAAAAGTTCTAATTTTGTTGTGCTCCGCTCTGTCTGCTTCAACTATCGGGTAGTGAGATTTACAACAGATACAATTCTGTCTGAGTAACCAGGGTCACAGTAGATACATTATGAGCTAAATCTGAAAGGACTGGAATACTACATTTTTTCCAATTTTGAATACAGCGGTTTATGTTAGTTGCAACCTCAGAATAATAGTCTTTATTCTGAGGTGGCAACTCAGAATAAAGAAACAGCACATGACATGACGTGACATTGGACACAGTGCCTTTCGATACCCCACAATGATCGCCACTGTTGCCATTGAAGCTCCAACCAGACGGGCACCAACGATCATGCCACCTTGGAAGTCTGTCAGGTCGCCCATTTTACCGCGCCACTTTCACACCGCGACACTCACAGGTGAACTGGTTACTGCTGACGGAAGAGGAAGGTCCACGTGACACATTGAAAACAAAAAACGATCGGCAACCGCAACACGTGTTGTACAGTGCAGGGCCAAACTTACGTGTCCTGTACGCAGTGTGTTTAGATTTTTTGTCTACCCCCTGTGGTGGGGCGTGTAAATAGCCAACCACCAAATGCACTCGCGTGCGGGTTTGTAATGAAATTATTAATTAATAGAGAACACTTATTTTACGTCCACGGTACAGGAATAAAATGCCCACTCACCTGTTCATCGCCCAAGACCTCGTAGCTGGTATCTCTGGGTAGTATATGATCTGAGTCAGCACCAATGTGCTTCCAAGGGCGCGCGCGCAGCGACGACGCACGTCCGAAAAGTTAACCACTCGTATGGGTATATGATAAGTGGGGGTTCATTCGGCGTCAATTACCAAACAGTATCTATGACACCTTTGATGGGCACTTGAGCAAATTCCTGATAAGCGGGCTCTGCACCAAATATATGTGTTCTCATCAGTATAATGTGAATACGCCTGCTATGGCGCTTCACCATGCACCCCGCCTTGAAAGTCGTGAGATTTTCAAATCCCATGTTAAATAACGTTTGACTAAAGTTGAAAGTGATGATGATATGATTACTATGATTTACCACTATCTAGTCATTCAAATTAAAGTAATGTATTATTAACTAACTACCTATATCGTACTTAAATCTTATAGTAAGGTAATAGATTATTTTAAAAAGAATTATTGGTTAGGTAACGGGTATAATTTAACGGCTGGCCGTTTGAAAATACCATGCCTGGTTTTGACGGCAGCTACTCTAACAACTGCACCAGAACCAGGGCAGACTTCTACGATTACTCCCAACGGCCAAGACAACGGAGGAGTATCATCCTGTCCAATAAGGACGACCGTTCCTATTTTAATGGAATGTCCACCCTTTTGCCATTTTTGTTTGATCTGCAAAGTGTGCAAGTATTCCGTCCTCCATTTCTTCCAATAAGACGCTACAATATTGTCAAGCAATTGTTTGCGCTTTACTAGATTAATATTCTCGTCGGACAAATCGTACAACGACAATTGCTTTAGAGGCGTCGTCATAAGAAAATGAGCCGGCGTTATCACTTCCGGATGGGGATCAGAACTTACAACATTAAGTGGCCTTGAATTCATTATACATTCAATTTGAACCAGTACGGTTTGTAGTTCTTCGTACGTTAACATCTGACTACCAATCACTCGATATAAATGAGTTTTTAATGTTTTTATATTAGATTCCCAGAGCCCTCCGAAATGTGGCGCTCGTGGTGGAATCAGTTTCCACTCAACACGATTTTTCCCTAATTCTTGCCTCATGGCAACATTATGTTGTGAACTAATTAGTAGATTATATATCTCATCTAGCTTAGAACGTGCACCAACGAAGTTTGTCCCATTGTCCGAATAAAGACAAGATACTGGGCCACGCCGTGACAGAAAGCGTTTGAACGCGGCTAAAAAACAATCGGTGGAAAGCTCGGTTACGAGTTCTATGTGAATTGCCTTTGTTACTAGGCAAACAAACAGACAAATATATGCTTTTTGAGCATGCTGACCACGTCATCGCGTCAAAAGTATACGTATCGGACCTGCGTAATCGACTCCAGTGTGCACGATAGCCTTAGCCTCAGTAATGCGACATGAAGGAAGATCACATAACCGTGTATCGGTCGCGAAGAGATCCCAACTCCCGTTATTACAGAGTTATGCAGGGGGACGATGGGTAGATTCAATTTCCTACAAGAACTTAAAGTGATAAGATGGTTCTGTGACCCATTATCAATTAAACAACGAACTAATATTTTATTGTTACCGTTATGCGGTTTCGCGTAAATTTGCGCCGTCGCTAACAGTATAGTATCAACAGACTTCGCATTCGAACTCAAAGATAACGAACTCGAATTTGCATTCGATGTCGAAGCGCAGTCAGAGCGGTCGCGTCGCGCAACCGCACCGACATCACCAGCGGGTGCGCCGCGTGCCGGCGCGGGCGGCGAAGCGGGAGAGCGCGGGCCGCGAGCCTCGACACACGCGTCGAACGAGCTGTCCTTACTATGTTTATTTAGATGCAGTGAGGAAGTTTGTATGTGCGTCTTAGAATTTTTACTTTTTAATTTACGATTATTCGTACTTACGTCATCAAAATGTAATAGCGTATGGTGCCACTTATTCTTGCAATGCTTACAATGAGCGGGCTCAGTACATGAGGAAACTGTATGTGAAATGCTCAAACAGTTCACACATCCCTGTTTTGATTTAATAAAATCAAATCTAGATTTAGACGAATCTATTGTGAACATTTAGAGAGTTGTGTATGATCGACTTTATCGAAACGGACGAGTAGATTTGATTCTTGTGTATTTTGTAAATACACAAGAATCAAATCTACTCGTCCGTCCCGTCGAACGAGTGTGAATGTTATCGTCACTGACTACGAATGCCTGCGCGCGTAATGCTGCGGGCACACCACCGGCGGTACCCTAGGCGTTCGTTTGCTGGTATCAACTTTACCGCGTGAGTCTGACGATGAACTAACATTCTCATCGGGATATGATCGATGCAATATTTTCACTTGATTTTGTACAAACGATATTAAGTCCTTATGAAGGTATTTCTTTATTATTCAATGACATTTCAAACGCCTGTAAAGTTTGAGCATCAATTTTTCTAAGTGCGCAATGTAATAAAATAAAATCAGATAAATCAGGCAAGTTTAATTGCTGTAACGCAGCTATGGACGCTGATTATTTTTCAATAAATAAATCTAGACTATTAGCTGTATGTTGGCAGTTTTTTAAATCAAGTACATTATTTAAGTAATGTGTACCTAAGGCACG
>WUAW01000335.1:28254-53041 GCA_017165845.1 Thaumetopoea pityocampa | reverse complement strand
CTTGCTTACCCTACGGGCTATGTCAGCGACTTTGGTTCTTCTATGGATCTCCTCATTTCTGACTCGATCTCATAGAGAAATACCGAGCATAACCCTCTCCATAGCTCGCTGCGATATAAGTCCTCCATGGATATAAGTCCACATTCTATTTGAGATTAAGTTATTACATACAATCAATCCAGTGAGAGTCCCATAAAGGTAGGCAGAGACCACAGTTTGCCACATACTACGATCGCGACACACCTCCCTCGCCTCATCCACATCCATACATCTTACCATACACTTTCTTCGATTAAGAGAGAGTTTGTGCTACCAACTCGATCTTTTTGAAACAAGTTATTAAATTATTAGTGAAATATTATTCACGAATCCTAATGAGTTTTGATTTCTCTCCCTTATAATTTCAGTGTATAGTATCACCAACTGGCTTCTTCTATACTAATATTATAGAGGTAAAATTTGTTTGTATGTAAGTTTGTATGTAGGGGGTAATATTGGGAACTAATGAATCAATTCTAAAAATTTTTTCACTGGTAGAAAGCTACATAATTCCCGAGTGATATAGGCTATAAATTATAATTATATCATGTATATTAGATAAGCTATCACAATGTTTGTCTAGCCAATCGGAAAACAATGCGATTACAAAGACATTATGGCACGCTCCCAGGAGAGTTTTCGAGTAGATAGGAAGTCCACGTGAGAGGATCAGCAGGAAACAACTAGTTTATCACAATGAAGGTAATATTGCATAACCTGCATGCCAGGCAATCCCGTTGGAGATCACACATGATATCCAAATCACAGGATAATTATACTGCTTGTTACCGCGGTTGATTCCTCAACCAGTTCTCACCAATCTTAATATACACTATCATAAAGCTAGCACCAACAAACATATGAGTGCTTACTTTTGCAATTTGCCAGTGCGGTCTGCATCGGGCCTTCTCAATTGTTCCTGTCCCTCGGAGAACAGCAGCACAGTTGGTAGCTGTTTACTCGTGGGCCCATCCTGGATCCTGAATTTTTTGCCAGTATCAGGATACCTCCCAATATCCAATTTTCCAAACTTCAAATTTTCCAAATTGTAACTGGCAGATAACTCGGAAAACACAGGAGCAAAGTTCACACAGGCTGGGTGCCATGAGGCAAATATACAAACTAGCCATGTGGTACCCTTATGTTTCTGTAACTCCTCCTCCAGGGATTGTGGGCCACGAAAGTATATCACATCCTCGGGGCCAAGGTATGAAGGCTCTGGGAGGAGTAATGCAGAGAGAATGACAATAGCTGCGTAGGGAAGGCCATATCTGAAAGTTATAATAATACTTTCATTTAAAATAGCTGTAACTGAACAACACATAGGTCCTTCCTTGACTTTAATTTTTTCAATGCATCCATACACCAGGGTCCTGATGTGGAGGTGCAGATTGTTATCATCCCCTGCCATATATCATCATCATCATCAGTCAGCCGAAGTCCACTGTTGGACAGGGCCTCCTACTAAAAAAAGAAGGGATTTGGCATAATCTCTATGCTTAGCAGGTGCCTTGGAGATCGCAGTAGATTTTAATTGAATAACATGATAATACTGCTGCTCATTATCCTGGTACATCTTAGCTTAGCTGGTTCTCACAGCATCCATGGGAAGAGATGGAATAATGCTATTATTATGTTGGCACCATGCAGCGACCACAAGTACCTGGATTTAAATGAAATGGCTACTACCTATTGCATAACTGTCACTAGCGATAATACTTGCACTGCATACTCATACCGTTACCATATTGAAGATTGAGCAGTATTTATGGAAACTGCCTGATTTGTCAAAAAATTTCAGTAATACAGTTTGGAATTATTGTGAATAAGCTCATAGACCTTTACAAAATTTAGACAAAATATTTTGCATAAAAATTCTGTTTCATAAATGTAAAATAATGTTGTGTTTAAAATTTATTCTAAAAATATAGATTTATGGTTTCTACAAACAAAATAATTAATTGTTAAGTTTTCTTAACAGTTAATTATTTTGTTTTACATCCATACATTATTTCCATAATGTATGGATGTTATAGCCTAGTAGAATTAACCCATTTGAATAAACCCTTGGGTTACGCAGTACTGTAATAGACAGGTTTAGGGTAGGTTATCCATTATAACATTTAGTTGTCCTTACCTCCTCCATGCTTCAGAAAACACATGAAATTGTGGGTTCTGTCTGTCATAGACACCAGTCATTTCAGGAATTTTCAGGGGATTACCAGGTCTTTAGTCATTAGACGGTATTCCCTGCGATATCAATGCATCCTATATCCTGACATGTTAGGGTGAAAAGATTACAGGTGAGAAATGTATGTCTAATTATAATCACTTACCTTATATCTGCATAGAACCATAGAAATAAATTTGCAATCCTTGTATACCCGAACGAAGATGACAAATAGTTAATCATAGTAACACTTCCCGCCTTCCGACTTCTGAGCATTACGACAATTATTAAGAAAAATAGGATTTCCGCTTCTCGACTGTCCAGCTCGCAGTCGGCATTCGGGAACAAAAAATTACAAATGTAGTTCGTCCTTTTACTAATAACATATGACAAACTCATTAGAATGTTAAATATGTAATACGGCTTTAATAATTGCTTTACATCACTTTTGAAAGACATAGTTTTTGTTAGAAAATTAATAAATCCACGACGATTCTACACTGCACAACGAAGCGCTCGCATCCACATTCCACAGACGAAATAGTAAGGTACCACAGAACAATAATATAAGGTACTCTGTGCGATATAGAGAACAGGGTAGGGATGTTATAGCAGTATTTGTAACCATATTTTCTTATATAATTGCTATATTCATTACCACACCAAGTACTGATAGGAATCGTATAAAAATACTTGTTACGAATAAATAGTGGGTCCACTTGTTGCATCATCGAAGAATAGCGCTCCGCAATTAGGTAGGTATTTATTCTGTTACTTTTGACCAGGGGTAGTAGTTTTTATATCTCAATGGGTTATCACATATCTCAGAGGGGTTATATAGGGCTCCCTCACACTAAAACTCCCGGGTAATCGTCATTTGGCTGAAGCCGTATTGTTACGCTAGCATTCTGACATTACTTCGGCGAACTTTGGAGCTGGTCCTCGTTCTTGGGGACTTTTGAAAAACTCCTTTCTCCATTTAAACCATTGATACCCAACGTGTTCTATATCGACCCCCAAGGGTCAACGAATTCTTCACTACACTTAGAAAATTTTCAAAGTAAACAGCATTATACCAGCTGTCAGACACATTTGAAGTTGATGAATTTGCAAATTACTAAAAACCGAATAACATAGCAAGGGGTCTACCAGACAGAAAACTTTGGGGACCTCTGATTTAGACAAACATGTTATTTTTGAGGAGGCTCATGTACAGCAGAGGACTTTTGCGAACTGATGATAATGTTCCTGCGCTTCCGGTCCTTAAGGACACTCAGTCCATGGGTCTGATTTTTTTAAAATATATGCATTATTTTATTCTTTGTTTATTACAATATCATATACAATTTTAATAACTCTTTGTAACTTCAGGGTGCCATCATCATCATCATAAAACCCTTTAAATAAAAAAAACTCTATGTGTATACTTTATAATTGTACGACAGTTTTTAATATGCTGCCTGATTTATGATGGGTGACAAATATTAAAATATTATGTTCGAACTTGCAACAAATTAATATATTCGAATAACCGCTCACAAGTATCGATACTCTTATCCACATTTGAATTGATAGCTAATTGAGTACTCGGTGTCATTAAAGCATACTAACGATTAATATCTAAGAGCAACGCTAGCTGGCTACAACTAGAGAATTGAAGTCACTGTATTTGCCAAATCTCGTTAATTTGGACTGCGGTTATTTCTAATTGATCCAAGTTAGACTATTACTGACTCGAGTCGTATTCACGCGGTATTACTATTCGCGACGGAGTTCGTACAAGTTCCGAAATTATCGACGCTACTGTGGCGCCGATCGAGCCCGAGTTGATGTCACTAGAAGGTCTGTCTATAAAAGGCGCGCAAATGGGCGTCACTCACTGTAATTTTTTAAAAGTGTAATTAGCGTGTAATGATTTGTTTGATCTAAATTCGTGCAGTTTGATAAGACAAGTGTTATAACACTTGTCTTATCAAACTGCACGAATTTAGATATATATTGTAGTACAATATATTAATTTTATTGGTATTGCTAGTACAATATATATATTGTACTAGCTTTTGGCTGCGGCTCCGCCCGCGTGAATGTCGGTTTTCCGCTACATGGGAAATCCCGAAACAATCATAGATTTATATAAAAACTAAACAATCACTTTTACTTGAGCTCTTGTGCCTTAACGGCGGCTACTAAAACAGGAATTAAGCTGTATTTTCAATTCTACTGGATCGATTGTGATAAAACATACAGCAGTATTTAAGTCGGAATAGTACGCATTTAGAATCACTTTGAACAAATTCTACTTACTGGTTTTTGTGTGAAGCTCGATCAACAAACATCGACGGATTTGGTTTCAGAAGCCCTTAATTATTTGATCTGAGTAGTTTTTTTAAATATCTTTGAGTTATAATATTTGACATTTAACAATTTTATAATAGTATAGATAGGTAGGATAGTAGCTGAGAGGGAAAAACTTATTTTCAAGAAAAAATTATTGCCCTTTAGAAATATTAATCGATCCTATAATTGCCACTTTGTAACAGTTCTTTTAGGCAATGATATGTATTGATGTACTTCAACTTGCTTTTTCGATATAATCTATGCTGTTGGCCCTGAGGCCTTTACAGCGTCACCGGACAAGATGGTGAGTGCGAAGTGCGCTCCAGCCTAGCCTTAATGGCTGAGAAGTGGGGCGGCTAGCACGAGGGCACCACGAGAGGGTCTCGAGCCTCGACTTGGACGGCTGCCGTAGGAGGGTTCATTGGGGTTGCGGGCCTCGGTGAGGAGGCAGAAAGTAGGGTGGGGCGGGGATTTCTTCGGCCCCGTCGGGGAGGGTACCTAGGGCATAGGGACGTGCTGACTCACGTTGAGAAGCGCGAGGGTGATCCGATCTAGGGAATTGAGATGCTCAGAGGCTCACTCGAAGTATCTTTCGGATACTTCGCGGAACTATTTCGCGATTGTTGGGAGTCCGAGGTCTGAATGGAGATCGACATTGCGTAGAACACAAGGGGCGCCTACGTACTTCAACTGTGGTCAGGAATGTTCACGCGCATCTCACGGTGAGGCGTGTAAAACGCCGAGTAGAGGGCAGGCACGGTAGCAGGATGTGGGCCCCAATCCATGTTCACGGATGTGCCCTTAAAATAAACACAACATGCTGCAGTCAGATTTTTTCTATTGGGTGTAACAACTTAATTCGGTCCGTTTTTTTGCTTAAAATGCGCACTTATTTGATTGATAAAATGAATTAATACATTAATCAAAATACTGTCCATCGCTAGCCACTAATTTTCCTCATCTTTCGGGTAATTTGTGAATTCCGTCGCGGAAGAAGTGTTCATCATTTGAAGCCCAGAATGAATCGAGCCAATAATTGACACCCTGTTGACGTGAAGCGTATTCCAGTCTAAGCGTTCCGCATCGATCGCAACAAATGGTAGTTGGAAGGAGCAAGGTCTGGGCTAAAAGGCGGGTGAGCCAGAATTTCCTATCAGCTATTTTCAAAAGTTTTTAACCGCAATAGTAACGTGAGGCTGAGCGTTGTCATGTTGAAAGGTTATGGACTCGTGTCTGGACATTTTCGGCTATATCTCGCTTTAAACGGATCAATTGTTGCCTGTAGAAGTCTCCCGTGATGGTTTAACCAGGTTTTGGTATCTCATAGTGGATCACACCAAATACAGAGCATAACCTTGGCACCATGGATATTCGGCTTCGGCGTTGAGGTTCCCGGTTGATCGATCTGTACATACGATTTTTTCCGTTTCAGGTTGTCATAATGAACCCATTTTTCGTCTCCGGTAATGATTAGAATATGCAGAAAAGATTTTTTTTTGTAACGTTCTAACAACATTTCGGATATTTAAAATCGTCTTCCGATAGCTATCAGTTTCAATTCGTATGGAACCTAATTACCTTGTTTCTCGATGTATCGCGCGGCTTTGAGTCGTTTCAGAATAGCTTGTTGCGTAACTTTTAATGTTTGTGCGAGCTCTTTTTGAGTTTAACACGAATCTTCACCGAGTAATGTCTCTAATTCTTCATCTTCAAACTTTTTCGATTGACCCAAACGTTCTTTGTTCTTAACACTAAAATCAGCACTTTAAATCCGTCGAAACCATTCTCTGCAAGATTTATCTGACAGAGCAGATTCACTATAAACTTTCACAAGTATTTGGTGGGCTTCAGCTGAATTTTTCTTCCAACTGAAACAGAAAATCAACACTTCCCACAAATGGTGCTTACCATATTTGGGAAGAAATTCCACCTTTTCACTGCAGTAAAAATTAGACTTGAGGCACAAAACTCGAAGGTCTGTAAACGATATTTGATTAAGAGATGTTGATACTTGACGATACAGCAAAAATTAGCTGTTGCCTTCAACCATTTATAGCACCTAATAATATTTGTAAAGAAAAACGTAAAATGATGATTACTACGCCAAATTACACAGGTGTTAAATAACTTGTAAATGTTATAAATGTAACAATTTATTGTAATAACTGAAGTTTTAAAAATGTCTTCATTAAGTTTAGAATTTTGCTACATCGATTCAAATAATGAATTATAAATAACATCGCAGCAACATATTTTAGTATAACATTTGAACGAGTGCAAACGATATTGAATTCCGTAACGTATCTGTCCACATGAGAGGTCAATAATAGATTGCTATCCATTAAAAAAAAAATAGTTCCTTACTGGGAAGCATAAGGGTTATTTAATGTCAATGGATTGCAAGTGTGATGTCGCAGGGCGCGGGGCAGGCAGCTCGCAGAGCCGATAGACGTTGCAGTCGTGAAGTGTTGCAATACCGACCTCCATCACATGGATGATACCAACGATGGATTCAGACGATTAGCATGACGACCAGGCCTACGTCCTAAAGACATGTCCCCGGTAATATCGCTTAAAAGTTTTGAGCATAATTTAGACTAAATCCATCAGTCAGGTCATCAGTTTATTTACGCCTTCTCCAAAAACTCAATCACCACCCTAAAATAGGTTCTGAAGGCGCCCTATGTGCTTTCTCCATATGCTTCTTTAACTCATGTTTCCTAACAAAACTAGCTGGACACTTCAGACACGGCAATCTTAAACCTTTATTATGCCTCCGTTTAGCATGCTCAGACCTTCGTGATGAGGAGATAAATTTTTCACCACAATCCTCGCATTCGTACGGCCTTTCTCCTGTGTGCCTTCGTCTATGGTATACGACAGCCATTTTGGATACTAATTTCGCGCCACAGATGTCACACTCAAAGTTTCTGACGCGTGTATGGACGACGGAGTGTTCTGCTAATCTTGCGGGGGTGTAGAAGCGCTTCCCACAACATTGGCATTGGTGCGGTCTAATATCCATATGTATCCATATTATGTGGTTCTTTAGCTGCGCTCTAGAGATGTAGGTCTTCCCACAGTGGTCGCAAGTAAACGTAGCTGGGTCTCGTATATTTGAACGACGATTTCGGGGTAACATTTGAGCATTAGGTTTTGCGTTCGGTTCACATTGGGACCTGTGTTCCCTGTAACAGCCACGATTTGTGAACTGCATGCCGCATGTCCTACATGTTCTCACCGCGTGCATTTGTGAGTGTGCATCGAATGACCCCTGCCTAGGGAAACTTCTACCGCAATCCGAACACGTCAATGCACCAGGTTTATGAGCTTTTTTCATGTGCTGCTTCAGTTGTAACTCGTTCGGGAAGAGCCCAGGACATTGGCTGCACAGAAATGTAATCTCTTTGTGCACTGAAGCTAAATGTTCCTTCATTTTACTGCCTCTGATGACGACAGCACCACATATTAGACAAGCTTCCTTATGTCCACTGTTTCTAAGGTGTGTATTCAAGTAATATGGGCTGAGGAAGGATTTCTCGCAGTCGGGACAGGTGCAAGAAGGTCCCGTTCGGGCGACCCTAGGTTTTTTATCAATGTCTTTTTTAGGGTCTCGATTTTTTATCCGATTTAGTATTGCCTTTGGTTGACTCCTATTGAAATCTTTGAATATCTGGATTGTTAAATCATGGGGTTTTATGACCGCGCAAATTGTTTTGACGGGAGAGTATCCGGAGAAGGGTATTACAGATATATTTGTGACGGCTTTCTGCCATATTTTGTTTGAGTTATTGACAAATAATCTGAATTCTTGAGCCGCTAGCGCTGCGCTTGCGCAGCTGACGCACGCACCGACAGGTATCATTGGTTCATCTTTGACCTGTAAAGAAGAGATTAATTATAATTAATCGGTGACTTTTTCTTATTCCCCTGGTGTGGCAAGCGTCCAATCCAAACATATGTAGGTGTTGGTTTCCTGTTAAGTAGTTGTGGGGTGCACTCAGTCGATTGCCATTTGAAGCCATCCCCGTACCCATCAAAATCCCTGCTATGACCAATGTTGTTGAGATTGTTGGGACCCATATTTACCGTATAATATGGTAGAGATCATAGAGGTTACCTAGGTCAAACTGCGAGCATTTCGGGTATACATTTAGTGGCGCGGCATATAGGGTGGCTGATAGCGCGTCTTTATCATATCTGGCTTGTGAAAGCGGTCATGTGCGGACCAAAACCGAGGATTTCGAGCGCTGCTGGTAGTCTCGTCTTAAAGCAAAGACAGCCGCGTGGTTAGGAAGTTTCCCCTCTCTTTCTTCCCATCAAAGTTGACTACTCCAGATGTGTCACCCATTTCATGTATTGCCTCATCCTACCCCTTGTTGTCCCGATGGAGACAACCATTTACAAAAACAAAGACGGATGGGTCTGAAGTGGAGAAATGCCTCCAGACAGTCCAAATTCTGGACCCTGCAGGTGTTGAGATAACCATTCGAAAAAATACAGACTGCAAACTGTTAGGTACTTCCCACGTAACAGTCCTAATCTAACAGTCTGCAATTAAGTGCTGGTGGATACCACCACCCAAAAAATAAATAAAGAGGGACTGGCGTTACATGCGTAACGTGCTTTAAGAGTGTTTAAATGTTGAAAGTTCTTCAATGTCTCAATGAAGGCACTCGTAGAGCTTTTAATCAGGCAGAAGTGAAACGCTTTTTGAAATAATGTAGACTATAGGATTTTCTCTGCGTAAAAGAAAAAAATACCGTCTCAAATGGAGACTACTAAATAACGTAATGTTCTTTTCGTTCAAACTCCACATAAAAAAAGATTTGACGTATTTTCCTAATTTGGCAAGCATCGTGGACATCATGTGTTTATTGAAACCGATGTATCTTTCAACCACCCGGTACTCGTGGGACCCGCGGAAAAGATGGTGACATTATTATGCCGGGGATAGTGAAATTATACATTATCTTCCTTATACACTAAATGATCAGTGTATAAGGAAGATAATGTATAATTTAGATTAAGGGCTATTTTTATCCCAAAAAAATGTACGACTCCTGTGCGATAGAGTGGAAGAAAACATGCAGGCGGAACGGTGACAAAATTACTAATAAGTTTATTTTTTCAATTTCGCTTGAAAAGAACTGAAGTAATTTGAGTTCTATATTCGCTAGCGGCATTAACCAAACAATGCGTATGAGCTTGTTACAGAAGTTAGATTACGAGAGACGCACTGGAGAAATATTTTGCGACAAGCAGTTTGCCTTTAGCTATTGTTATTCATGTTATTTTAGAATGGCCACACAATACGTGGAGTACGAAGTACGCGGCGTCCTTTCATTTAATCATCAGCTGATTTAGACATGCAATTCAATCTAGTTTACGGCTAATCAGTTATAGTCGATGCTTATTAAGATGAATTAGCTACAAGCTATTTGCGTATCTTTCCTAAACTGGCACAAAACACGTAAGACGTACAATAAATGTCGTTTAGGCCCCAAAATGTCATAAGTGCACCGTAATACCTCATTCTTGTTCATGTTTTTCAAATGTGGTTCTCAACCGTCTAGTTACCGGATTCACCTCCCTTTTAACCGGCATAACATTCACCACAGTGTAATGAACACTCAAATAATGTTTTTTCAATTCGCATGGTCGCACAAACCGAGCTGGACACTTTTCACATGCATGTGGCATATCATTAGTCCCTTTGTGGCGTCTTTTGATATGATCCATCCTTCTCGAGGACGAGAGAAATCTGTCGCCGCAATATTCACACTCGTACGGTCTCTCCCCGGTGTGGATTCTAAGATGTAATTGATAACCAAGCTCCGTTCGCAACTTTGCGCCACAATAACACTGATATATCTTCCTTTCACTCTTGTGGACTTTCTCGTGAGATTTCAAGTGCGCCATGGTCGAAGTCCGCTTGCCGCACTCTATGCAAATATACGGCAAAACGTTCAGGTGTTTCTGCACTATGTGGATGCGTAATGACGGCTTTCTATCGTATTCGGCACCACAATGATCACACACAAAGTTCATAAAAACAGGTTGTTCCACCTCTTTACACAGTTTTTGATGATACCTATAGCACTTTACGTTATCGAAGCTCTGATTGCAAGATTTGCAATAAAATAAGCTGTGTGCATACACATGGGCCCGTAGACCTCTTAAATTAGAGTAACCATTGCCGCAAATGGTGCAAGAATGAGCGCTCTTATGGTTCTGTATATAATGCTCGTTCAAAGATATTTCCTTATCGAAGATTGCATTGCAAATACTGCATTCTATAACAAACAAATTGTGATTGTCGCTGTAATGTTCCGCTAACTTCTTTTTCGGTAATACTACGCCGCACTGATCGCACGCGCGGTTCATGGTGTTCTTCAAATGAAAATTCAAGTATTCTGGAGTTGAGAAATCTTTGCCACAATTTGGACAAGAACACGGCAAAACCTTGTCACGTTTCTTCCTCGGGCGTCTAATCTTTTGTGGCTTTTCTGTATACTTCATATTAAGCCTCTCGAGTGCATCAGCCACAGTTGCCACTCTGTCTATCTGGTCCTTAATTATGGTTTGCTCGTCGGTATAGAAGACAAAATACGCTTTATCTTCGTGTGCTGGCTCCTGCATTTGAGAAAAGTAGATTGTAGCATCGTTCCAGTGCTGGCTCGACCGTGCACAGAGGTTTCTGAGATTGGTTGCGGCGATGATGTCTTCGGAACAGGCTCTGCATGTTCCACTAGGTAATACGTGGTCCGACTCCACCTGAAATGATGCGACTAATCAGTCCGCTCCTCTTGTTGCAATCTTAGCATTCACGACATAATTATTCAATATTAGGCCGTAGGTGTCAAGCCATCAAAGAAATTCAGAAATAGAGACTTTAAGCATAATTATTTTATTCAGACACCTTCCCCATCGCGTAGCAGAATGGGATAGTTTTGAACAAATATTTTCATTTAATCATCATGGGCCCTGGCCATGAGTTTATTTTCGTTATATCCAATAATATCTGATACATGTATATCTTTCCAAGCCAAAAATACAGCCTCTGAGGAAAACAAAGGGTCAAGGTGTTAATGTTTTGATGTCTTTCAAAATGAGGTTATTGTATTGCCGCGAATAAAACAGTTTAACAAGTTGTTGATGAACGACCTAACCTCCGAGATCCGTTAAGACGTTTTAAATATTCTTTGAACTTCCATAAGTAGGTACGTTTATGGTTCTTGGTAACCTCGCTTCTCAATACGGTCGCATGACTAACTTTGAGGCGTAATCACGCTACCCACGACGTCTGATATCAGGAGACGCGGCGCCACCTCGAGTCTAGAACGGTATGGTTCCTATAGACGCGCCGCTTAGCTGTCAATCGTCGCGTTATATCTTAACTAAATCAAATTACGGAAAGATTGATTCCGAAATTTGGCCTGCACGGAATGAACAAGCTAACACTCTTTGTAGCCACCGCTCAGAACCTAAACTTTATTGGTGATAGAGCTTTTAAATGAACAAATGGATATTTGTTATCACTACCCTGTTAAGTTCGACCTACCTTCAAATAACAGTGCGAGATAGTGTCGATAAGTTTCCGCGATCACTCGCACAGCAGAAAACTACTTAATACTAATTAATCTTTATAGAATCTTTTGTAAATATAAACTTTTATTTTCAAAAATATCGCAAACTGAATGCGTGCTCTTTCTCTCCTCCTCGGCATCCATGGAAGATCTGTATTTCCATAGTTAGATCTAATCTTCACATTTTTGTCGAGTTTTGGGAATATGGTAAAAATGTAGCTGCAGGGGGTCCACGGGAACCAGCTAATTTTGAAAGTGGTCTATGAGAAGAAAAAGTCTGGGAACCTCTGATCTAGACCCTTGTGCCTGACCGTGTGGGTACACCAGTATACATCCGCGGTACGGGAAGCAGCAACATAATCCTAGGATTAACATCAAACGATATCTCTAAGAGTGAAGATGGTTTCCAAATCTTCAGTAGCTTATATATTTTTTCGAATTCAATAGCCTGCCTAATTCCTCCTCAGTTTTGTCTTTTCTATATGGTTCGTGGAGTCAGACTAGTCCATGGCCTCTTGCTTAAATGAGGCTTCGAAATGCCATCATCGTCAGGTTAGAATTACGGCAGTATAGTGGGTTTATTCTATTCTGGAGACTACAATGATATTTCAATAGTCGCTAATTTTTTCGATTTTAAAAATAGTGACGTACAGAATTTGAAAACTAATATCGTTAGGTTCTTTTTTCTGAAAACAAAAATAGCATGATGCTCAAACAAACTCCTGGAATCAAAATATTTCTACGCTTAGAGGTTCCACTATTTATTCCACACCTATTAGTTGCTAGTATATAACAAAAATTTCTATTGGAGTAAGTCATTTGAATAATATTAATTACTTTTTCACATTTTATTTAATACAAAATACTGTGTCACCATAACAAACAACAATAAATGAAATCGTAATCTTAAACAATAAAACAATATATCAATAATAATTGCCTAGGATATTTTATCGAGTACTTTCATAATATCAACATTTTTGAACATTCAAACGCAAATAACTGTAATCTACCGCCAAATGGCAGTGCTCCGAATGCTGCTGTACTTCGGACAGACGGTGTAGGTGCATCCCCGAAATCACACTCAATCACTAGAGGCATAACTCGGGAGTAGCGACGTAGCCACATTATTTTCGGAACAATAGGTATCAGACCTGTCTCGAATTTGTGGCATTAGCAACTTACCATCAACGCCACCGTTGACATCATACAAAAGCGAGGGTAGACGCTGTGATCGCTATCATTATTGTTTAACCGCCACCTGAAGTTGCCATGGCCATTTCACGAAGTGTAATAATTTAATGTGAAATGTAATTAAAATGTAATTTTGACGTTTTAAAAAAGTGTATAATTTTTCTTAATTCTTAGGTTTCTTAACAGTGGGAAAGCATTACGAACCGGTGGTAATTTGTGCACAGGAATTAGTGAATGTGTATTTTATCCTAAAAGCGTATGTCCACAGCTATTACCTAATTATCCACTTACACATTCGAACATAAAAAAGTTAATTTTAAAACTTAAAATTCGATCGTGCGACTTTCGATCAAGCAAACTTTTATAGACTGCGTCGCGATCTTTATTTGTTAAATGTGTAGAGGAATCTTCTTGGAAATGATGAGAGTCACGACGGAGATTTTAGAGAATTTTCGAAACTACGCGAAAGAGATCCCTAAGACTAGAGATATATGTATACTAGCTGTTGCGACTCCGCCGATTTGTACTTCCCAATGTATAAATAAATAATTATCTCTACTACAACGCCACCTATCGGATTCTAGCAAAGCTATAAACCATGGTTTCCTCAAATCAAAAATATAATTTATCAAAGACCACAATTGATCAAGTCGTTCTAAAGTTACACGATTATTAATAAACGCACAAGTTTATAAATGGTGCTTTTCATTTGTCTGTCTCAAGCACTAGCGGAGCAACAATTGATGGAACATGGTTTTTTCGGATGAATCTATAATACTGAATTTAACAGATTTAGCTTTAAAATATTAGTAATTATGACACATTGCACATTGAATAATTCGCAAATTCATATATTACATTTGCCAGTTTAGAAGTTCTTAAAATTATTCTAAAAAAACGTTAACAATTGTCGTTTGTTTGTTTCGATGTGAGAGCTGCTGTTGGCCCTGAGGCCTTTACAGCGTCACCGGACGAGGTGGCGAGCGCGGAGTGCGTTCCAGCCTAGAACAATTGTCGTATTACAGCCTTTGTTATTATGTCTGATGCGAAATCTGGGAATTTTGATTTACGGAATTATTATCATCCCCAAAAAAAATGTAAGGTTTCGGTGTAAAATGAATGTGGACAGTGTTGAATGACAGTGTCAAATGTAATTTTTAATTTAACGCTGAAACTCGTCCTGCAAGTCACGTGGCTTTAATTACGTAACTCACCAAAACCATATTGTTTAGCGCAACTACCCTAGCTTTTGTCTTAAATTTTTTTTTCTTTGTTTTGTTGTATCAGTAGAGTTATCTATTTATCTATGTTTTTCTTGTTAATTCGAGGTCTACCTATAAAATAAAAATTATTTCCGGAAATTCGTCAAAATCGGAACATAAGAATCTTGTAATAAGCGCAACGGATTGGCGTCAAGTGGTTAATTGTTGATGACAATGACGTTTCAAATGCCTCTCATATCCTCGTCTGCTGCTGTACTTGGCACCGCAAGAACACACATGCCTATCAACAATTTTATCGTGTGTGTTGCCATGCTCAATCAAATGAACACGACTGGGAAACCTTTTTCCGCATTTGTCACACTGAAACAATAAACCGGTCGTGTGTCGTATTTTCAAGTGCATTTTCAGTGCATTCTTGTGTTCGTATTCTTTTTTGCAATAATCACAGATGTATTTAGGATTAACTTTGCCATGCTGGCAACATTTTTTTGTATGATTCAAATAACATATTCTGTTCGAAAACTTTCTTGAACAACCGCAAATGGTTTGTTTATGCTTAATCAAATGTGTATTTAAGTGATTGGAACTTTTAAACGACAACTTACACTCGGGGCATATTTCTTTGCCCCTCTGATGTCTCTGCGTATGAAGTGAATATGCAGTCTTTTTTTCAAACGTATCATAACATATATTACAAGTAATTATAGATAAATTGTGTATTTTCAAATGTTTCTCAAATGATTTAACATCGACAATTTTAAGGCAACGCCCGCACATTTTCTTTTTTAAATTCCACAAATGTTTATTCAATTTGAAAACATCTCCATACTCGGTACGGCACTCTGGACATATCATTTTCGTATCTACCTTCTTTTTCTCATTTTCCGCGCGAGTCTTATAACTCATTTGACGATACAGACGCATTTTGAAATTGCGTAACGCGTCTTTTTTATTATTGATTTTGATCCAATTACATCTATTCGTGTCTGTATAAGTTTTAATATTATTTCCGATGCATACGTAAACATTCTTAGTGTTATCGGAAACTGTGAGATCTTTCAAGTAGCTGGGTATAGTCGACCAGCGTTCCGCTGAATCTCTGCACAGTTTGATGAAAGGAAGAACGCGTGTTAATTCTTGAACGCATTGCTCGCATATATTGTTTGGCAGCGTTGTTGTCGCCTCGACCTACAACAATATGCGTTCTTCAACTTTGAGATTATACTGCGTGAGGGAGGAGGTATATAACATTGATCATACGGAGCCTACTGTCGAGTTATATAGGAACCAATCAGTATTAAGTTAGAGATGTAGACGCATTGCACTGTGTTTAATATGTACTTGACAATGTACTGTCCATTGAGTATATTTTTCTTGATTAAATTATTCTTTGAACTGAACACATCTAGCATAAAAATAGTATGAGCTTTAAACATTCGCTGAAACAATCACGTACAAAGAAAACTAAAAATAACCGGGGTTAGCAAAATTGGTTAACTGGCATAAAATTAGTCTAAGTGTAAATGAATTAAAGCTTCATAAAATTCATAAAATCAAAGAGGTATCGGTCTGGAACATAAAGAATTATATTTCCGAACGCATTGTCAGATTTTTATCTTTATTATTAATATTTTGGGCACGGCGTTATGATGTTAACACATCAGTGTTAACGGTGTTTACAAAACGACGCGAAGACTGAAATTGTGAAACGAAAAGAGGAAACGATCGTTTAATTGAAATGTGAGCGAGTGAGGTACTAGTGTGAGCCACTATAGTGGCGGTCATTCAGAAAAATAACATCCGCATAAGCCACTATAGTGGCGCGTCGTGCCTAAGAGGTTAAGATAGAAAAAAGTATGAAGTATGACGTGGTTGGTGAGTAGGATCGACAAAGGATTGTTCCAATGGTTTGGTCATTTAGAAAGGATGTGTGAGATTCGAATGACGAAACAAATGTACTGGGAAAATATGAGTGGAAGTGTCAGAAGACGCGCCCAGGAAAAATCTACCGTGATCAAATCAACAACTTGTTCCGAAAAGGATAATTGATATTAAGTGATCCGAGATTTTCGTACGTACGTACGTGTTGACGAGATTGTGTGCGCCTGTTATCGCTCATGTGTAGCTGGTCTCCTGTACCTATTTATTTTGTGCTTGTATAATGTGAAAAGGACTCTACTTAAGAGATTCTTTTTAGTAATGAGTTAGTGCATCGTTGACCCTAAAATGTTGTAATAAATAAATACAATATTATGTTTGACTATTTATTATTACATACAAAATCTTAATCCGTGCCACTAATAAGTGGTTCTATTCTGTCCGTTCAGGAAGTTATTGAGGATATTCATCCTCACTACTTTATTAATAATCTTCACTTACGGATTGGTGTTAGCAGTGGCGGATTTACTAACAGGCTGAGTAGGCTTGAGCCTAAGGCGGCAAATTTAGGAAGCAATTTTTTTAGGTGCCTTATAAACATTAAAAGATTTTTGTGAGACGGTTTTCTGAAGTCTTACAAAGAGAATTGGTGACGGTTGTAGAGGGAAGGGCGGCAAGAATTTAATAGCCTACACATTGAAAATGTGTAAATCCGCTACTGGGTGTTAGACTACAAATTTATTATTTGCAATTCATCATTTTCTTAAAACACGTCGGCACTACACGCGCTCACGCAGGGAAATGCGTAGGACAATGAGCAAGGAGACGCATTCCACGCGGGTCTTAAGGCGCACCAGTAGTAATTAGCGAATATTATATATCTGCCAGGCTAAAAGCAACAGAATTAAGGTGCTGTCTCATTGCTGCGTAAGGTCAAGTTGAGGATGTTAAATATTTGTAATGTGATAATGTCCACTCCATTCCGTTCCATGTCTATTGGAACATGAAATACAAGGACAGTGACGTCACAGAAACATAAGTGGCCTTTTCAGATAAATCAATCACTTAGCAAAGTTGTGACTTAGTAACTTTGTGACAAAATGAAGCAGTATCTCTGATGAGAAGGACCTACTGGGGGGATGTTCTTGATGTGAGGCTCGTTAAAATTTTGGGAAATGACACTTTTGGGATGAACCTTAAAACATGCTTTTGTCATTATATTGTTCTTCTTCTATAGAGTTCTTATTTCTCTTCAGAGATAGTTCAGATAAATAATAATTATAATTAAAAAGATAAGTACATAATAATTTATAAATAGGTTAAAATTGTATAAAATACCAATGGAGTTGTATAATCTGCAGGATTAAAAGTCCTTAATAATAAATTTAAAAAAGCATCTGCTGCAGTGGAAACAAACTGCAGCTGAAATGAGCCCTGTGTACGTACACAGGATACACAGCAATGAAACATACGCCTGCACCATTGCCAAAAACAAAACGGCGATAGCCTGCTCAATCACTGCCCTTCAAAATGCTCGTCTTCTCAATATGCTGATGTTTCCTACTATGATGCAGCAGGCCTCTGCAACTACTAAATTTCTGATAGCATTCACAACACTCAAACTGTGCGAGGACCTGCGTTCTGTCACCGTGGACATTATTGAGATGTTTTCTTAACCTATATGGTGCTTTAAACCTCGCTGAACATTGAGTACAAGCGTGCTTTAGCAGATCACCGGAGCCTGTATGATTCTTCCTAATATGATCCGAACGCCGCGATGAACCGGTGAAGGTCTCGCCGCAGTACTGGCAAGGGTATGGTTTCTCCCCTGTATGAAGTCGCAGGTGCTGCATGTAACCCAATTTGGTCTTTAACACAATCCCGCAATGCGCACACTGGTATGTCACAGTAGATACGTGTTTCTTCATGTGCGTGCTCATATGGGCCGCAGCTAGTACTTTTCCGCAGTAAGCGCAGGGCCTGTGCGTGTTTTTAGTGTGAACTATTTGTATGTGAGCCAAAACGAAGCGTTTTCCAGCAAACTTTTTGTTGCAATAGTCACAGATGCACTCCGTGTCGGCACTGCCCCGCATACCCACTTTTATGTTCCTATTTTTCTTTGCAACTGTCACGGTCACCTTGCTTTTAGTTCTATGAGTGTCCAATCGTGTTTCATCCAAGTTACAACACTTTTTAACATGGAAGCGGTAACATTTTTGGTTTCTGAATAGTGTGTCACACCTTGGACATTTTTTACGGCCGTGTATTGACAAATGGGCGTGAAAGCCTTGTGGCGATTTGAATGTACGGCCGCATTCCCCACAAGTGCATGCCCCTGGTGCATGCGCTTTAATCAAATGTGACTTATATTGTAATTTGTTTTCAAAGATGCTTGAACATTTTTTACAGACAAATGGCTGTCTATTATGTACACTGATCAAATGTTTGATCAATTTATCTCTTGTCATGATTTCGGCACAAATGTGACATGCCCGTTGGTTGTCAGAAGACTCTTTCAAATGTTTGGACAAATGTTGGGGATAAAAGAACTGTATGCCACAAAATGGACATTGGCAATTATATGTACTGGTTGATTTAAAAATTGGCCTCAATTTTGGTGCTATTGGTTGTGGTGTTGGCTCAGTTTTGATCTGTTCTTCAGTTATGTATACAGTGTTGTCAGCTAAAACTGCTATAATTTTGGTGGTTTTTTCAGATTGAGGGGTTGATATTTTATTCAATTGTTGTATGGTGGTCTCCCAATATCGGTGAGCATTTCTGCACAGATTTCGGAAGTCAGCGACAGCAAATATGGACACAGAGCACTTCGAGCAAAGTCCTAGAGGCAGGTCATCATCCAACAGCACCTGCAACCACCTTACTAGTCAATCGGCCAATGCAATTTATTCCATTCTAAATTCCGTCTTTGCATAAAATACTTTAACAAAATAATAGTTTTAATAAATTATAAGTTCAATCAGGAACACTTTCTTTTCTATATTGACTTGGATTTCTGTGCCAGAAATTTGTGAGTTGTGCAAGTTTGTACCCATCAGAATTTGAACCCAAGACTCATTGGCCCAGAGAGCAGGATCAGAGGATCACAGTCACCGTGTTTATAAATCCTAGGTTTGAATCCTGCTGAGTACAACTTTTTTATCATAAATACAAATGTTTGTTTCCAAGTCACAGACATATATTAGTATTTATTTATATAATTATGTATGTAGTTGTCAAGTACCCAAGATACAGGCATTCCTAACTTGGAGTTGAATCAATGCATGAGTGAATTAAAATATTATTATTATATCACGGATAGGCAAAGCAAATGAGTAAGCTAACCACATGATTGCAAGTGGCCGATGTCACTTGATTTGAAACAGGTTGCATATACCACCTGTTCATAATGTAGAAGCACATCTTTTCTGGAAGTATGAGTTATTATACTTCTTTTGGTTGTAAATATAAGGACTCCACCATTTAACCAGAACATAACAATGCTCCAAGCACTATTTGGCGATAGATTAAAAACTATGAAGAGAATGATAATAAACAGGCCACAATTATGGCTAGTATATGTACCTATATCTATTTAATAAAATTCTAATTGAATGACTGACAAGACAATGAAAAACCTAAGGCCCAGAGTCCAGAAAAATTGAATTTTTCACAGAAGTTCCTTATACAATATAGGTAAGCCAAAGAAAGGATTTTTAAAACTCATATACATACTAAGGGGGCTAAATATTAGTAACTGAGTAGATTACCTAAAAACTAACATGAGAAAAGTTTAATGGTTCTGAAAATGATGCCATTGGGAATTATCATTGGGTGCATAACTTATGTAAATAGAAATTAAATGTGGACAAGAATAATTACAGCAAATGGTTAATACCCCAATGTGGGCTACAGTAAATTGTTTTGGAATCAATGTAACTCAAACATTTTTGATTATCCATTGGAGGTATAGTTGTTGTTATGATACACATTATCTGGTTTCATAAATTCAATTAGGCAGAATTTATTTCAGCTTCTTTCAGAGTTTCCGACTAGATTGTTTTTGTTTCAATATTATAACTACATATTTAAAAAAAGTTCAAGGCTAACACAACCATATCAGGACTTAAAATGAACCATTCTCAGTTATCTTAAATTCTAAGTTACAATTATTATTTAAATAGGTTAATAATTAAAGATTAATAACATAAGTGAAGATGAGCTGCAACAATAAACGAAATATTCATGAAAAATATAATATTGGAATCCACAGCTATGAATCGCCACCATCATGGATGGTGTCCGGCGGGAAGACGCCGTTCCGTTTCGCACAGAAAATAAACAAATCGTTTGTTATTGAGCTTTCAAATAGGTAATAAATATGCGTACCTCTACGCCTGTTATTATTTCTAGCAGTTCAGCGAGTGTTACAGGTTTGTCTCCGTCCATCATTACAGTATCTTCGAGGTGTACTTGTCCGTCGGCTGTGTCGCCCATACATATTCGACATCTATCGGAACCATCTCCACGCACAATATGCGATACCAAGGCCTTTATATCAACTTGTCGGCTCATTTTTGTAGTAATCAATGTTTTCTATTAATTTAATATCAATCTGATTTAGTAAGTACTTTTTAGTTAATGTATATACTACTTTTATGTCAATATAGGTACAACGGGTAAGTGTCAATTAAGAAATAACCATGAAATGCAACGTTTTTGACGTTTCTCTGATAGTGTTGCTCCAAAACCTTATTTAGAAATTATAATCTTTTTTTGATTGAGAAAACTCTATATTGATTAATCTAAATTCAATAGGCACCAGGGATATGCTTAACAGTTTTTGTTTTAATTAGGTACCTGTTTCACTGCAAATTAATCAAAACGTTTGAGAATCTTGTTTTTAAATTTCATTATCTTTTTAAGTTGGACTATGGTCAATTAATCACTTTACAAACAGATTAATAAAGAAAAAAAAGGGAATACATGTATTACGCATAAGAAGTAATAAAATTAATATAATATCATTTTTGTATTTTATTTAATAAATCCGTGTTAGTATTATCTATAATATATTCATTTCTATGTTGAATATGAACCTTCGTCCCGCCAAATACCGCTAATGAATTGAATTGAATACCTTAGGTACATATTCTTGTTGTGGAATTGAATGATAAAGGTCATTAATTTAGTATTCCAACCGCTGGATATCGTTATAGTTAACAAAATTTGATTATTGTACTATTTCGCCACCGTGTCGAAAAAAGTTTTACTTTAAAAAACAAATTGCGTAATAATTATGAGGTGACAAACATAAAAAAATATAACCGAATTGAGAACCTCCTCCTGTTTTTGAAGTCGGTTAAAAAATTTTTCTTTAATTAACAATATATCGACCCAGAAATACTATAATCCAGAAACAATGGAATGATCCTATTTTTTTATTACTCATTAAAATAAGTACGAACGTAGTACAGACTATTACATTTAGAATATAATGCACCTTTTAACTCTGATGAATAAATTTAACGTTCAGCATATTTAATAAGTTTGATATCATATAATAAGTGTCTTCAGTTTGATGAATTCATTATAAGCGTTAAACGAGCACACCAGTTAAATCAAATAACAACCATTCTATCATATACTAGTCGAATTCATAGACGGCTAAGAAGAGAGACCAGCCCACCTAACATATACTCTGACCAGCCCCTCTAGCCAAGTTGACATCCTACAATCGTTAATGCTATTATAACAGAAACGAAAAAAAAACTTATTGGGATGACATTGCTAATCGATAAGTCACGAGTGATTTGGCGATTAGAAACGTCATTGCAATACATTTTTTATTTATTTATTTATTCTTATTGTACACAAACACGTAAATACATTTATTAATAGAGAAAAAAGATGTACAAAGGCGAGATTTTTTCGTTTCTATTAGCGTTAATGATTGTAGAATGCCGTCAACTTCACTAGGGAGACAGATGTTCGTATCAACGTGTAACGCAAGAAAATTATCTATATATACTATTATAAAATTGTTAAATGTCAAATTTAAAAAACCAAAGATATTTAAAAACAAACTACTTAGTTCGACTAATTAAGGGCTTCTGAAACCAAATCCGTCGATATTTGTTTGTTTGTTTGTTCGGCCTTCACAGAAAAACCAGCGAGTAGATTTTGGTTAAGCTGTTGCAGTCTTAAAGGCATTCCGACTTGAATACAGTGGCATGTTTCATCAAAATCGGTCCAGTAAAATAGAAGATACAGCTTGATCCCTGTTTTAGTAGCCGCCGATAAGGTAGAGATCAAGTAAAATTGGTTCATTAGCTATTTATATAAATCTGTGATTGTGTCGGTATTTCCCATGTTGTGGAAAACCCACATTCACGCAGGCAGCGTCGCGAACAAAAGCTACTTATATAAAGTTTTTTGTGTAATGCACCGACGATGTATAAAAATAGTCTTATAATACAAACCTGGGTTCGATCGTTTGTCATCTGCTAAAATAAGCTTCTAAGAACTCGACATTCAAACTAATTTGGACTTTAAAATTTATTGAAGTGAATTGATATTAAAATACACGTGATAAAGAGTGTTAGGCCCACTTATTATTATCTTATAATAATAATTAAATATTGTAAATAATGATTTTAAATTTAAGCGTAATCAAGAATAATAATGGAGACATATTTTGAGCACTATTTGAGTGTCACAACCGCAGGTTAGCACTAGGCGTCGTCACCTAGCATCAATTGGTAACAGCGACTCCGTAGGCTCGTGCCTACGGAGTCGCTGTTATCAATTGATGCTGCAGAAAATCTACTTATGGAAAACGAAATAAAGAAAGCTATGAAGGGCATAAAAACAGGAAAGGCTGCATATGATAGGATAATCGTTGAAATGCTAAGAAGTGGCAAAGATGTGGTGATTAAGTTGCTGTTACGACTTTACAACATCTGCTTGAAGACTAGTCGATTACCAGGATTGGTGTAAAACGGTTATTGTTCCGATTAAAGCAAAAAAGGTCGCAGCAAGAATGTAGAAACTATCGTGGAATAAGCGTTCTCAGTATCGTTGGGAAATGGTATGGAAATTTTTGATTGAAAAGGTAATTAATGAAACTGAAGAAAAATTGTGGGATGTACAAGCGGGATTTAGGAGAAGAATGGGCAGCACTGATTAAGATTTCTCTTTAAGGTGCAAGTCAGAAAAACACTTGACCAAATCAAAAAAGTGTATTACGCCTTCATAGACTTTGTAAAGGCTTATGATTGAGGGCAGAAGCACTAACTATGGTCAACGCTATCGTATGGAGTTGATGACAGCCTAGTACAAGCATAGAAATCTCTCGAAGAAGCACTCAAAGGCCTGTATCAGAGTAAATGGAGCATATTGGAACTGGTTTCACATCTCAAAACATGTGAAATGGGGACGTGTTGCGTCTCCGTGGTTTTTCAACTTCAAGGAAACGAAAGTCAGTGAACGCAGTGGAAATGCGTTCCCTGCGGAGTATCTGTGGAGTCACTCTGAGTGATCGATTGAAGAACAATGTAATAAGGGATCGGTGCATGTTGAGGTATGATGTGGTGACAAGGATCGAGAAAAGAATGTTTCAATGGTTTGGTTATTTAGAAAGAATGTGTGAAATTCAATTGAGATATGAATTAGGGCAAATGTGAGTTGAAGTACCGGAAGAAAGCACCCAAGAAAAACTTATCTCTATCAAATCAACAGCTTGTTTCAAAAAGGTCAAGTTCGTAGCACCCTTCATCGACGAAAGTGTATAAAAATATGTATGGATCTGGATGAGGCGAGAAAGGTGTATCAGGATCGTAGAATGTGGCAAACTGTAGTCTCTCCCTAACCTTATAGGACACCGGCGTGAGTGTTTGTATTTATAAATAAAATTAAAAATTTAGCGAGATATAGCAGTATTTATTCCAGCGAGATATGCCTACAGTAAACTTTATTCATTGAGAGTTATTATGCATAGTCGACAACCATCGAGGTGAGCCGTAATTGACGCGCTGCAACTATTCGCAACGTCTAGATCATTGATACTCAAAGTGGTCTATGTGGACTTCCAGGGGTCGACGATAACCTGCAGGGGGGTCCATGCTAACTCTCAAAAACACATTTGAAGTTAGTGAATTAGCAGTATTAGTTAGGTAGGGGGTCTATCTAAAACCGAAAAACATTGCAAGTGGTCTACAAAACTTAAAAGTTTGGGGATCTCTGGTCTAGATAGATAGATGATTACAACACTGTAAACCTATAGACTTATACACGTTAAGTAATTAACGAATTCAACTAGTTACGAGTCTTATTAACGGACGATAGGCAATCTGGTTTTA
>WUAW01000335.1:14836-27194 GCA_017165845.1 Thaumetopoea pityocampa | reverse complement strand
GGGGATCGAACCCGCGACCTCGTGAATGGCAGTCGGCATCACTACCGACACGCCACGAGGCCCGTAATATGATATATATATATATATATGATAATATTATATGATAATAATTAATATTATATGATATGATAGTAATTTTAAATATTTTTAAAATAATAGAACGTTTTAAATATTTTTTCAGAAGTTGTCAACTCCCAGATTATATAATCTTCATTTTAGTTTATTAGGAGAGAAGCTACGAGATTTATTATCTATTTTATTATTATAGAATTTACACTTTTTGAGAGTTGACCAACCTATTAAATAATATCAAAACAAAATGGCTGAAGCTTCCAAAATTTAATTAGTACGCAAATCATCAGAGGTCGCTGCCGGTGAAGAAAAATGTATTCACTGCTGTAGTTCTAAGTATGCCCTCCCTGGTTCTATTTCTTTTTAGGGTTCATTAGGGTTTTTGACGCCAACTCGATTGAAGCGTCACTTGAAGTTTTATTTTAATGTTTTAAATTAGTTTATTGTATATATATATGTTTAATATATAAATTTAGTGTTGTTTTGTGTATTAATCGTCAATAATCGTGAACAATATTGAAACATTGGATAAAACTGTGACTAACATAGCAAAGTGACCGTATTTTTTCAAGACAGAAGGTCTGCGGAAATTTACGCATTAGTCAATGTGCTATTCGTCGGATTGACGAAAAAACTTCCAAGAAGCGATAAAATGACATACACCAGCATTTTATTGACTTATGAAAATATAACTACTCAAGACTTGGCAGTATAGCTTTGTTCCTTCGCCTGTTCATATGGACGAAATAAACTACTACTACTATTTCTTTTTAGTCTGTGGATTTTGTTTTGTGAAAATTTCAAAGATTTTTTAGTAATAATGGTAAATAAATTTTTATTTTATCGTGCAATCTTTCATAATTTCTCGTGGGATTAATAACTGCTGATAAAACCGATACCCTGTTTAACTGAAGTCATTATTATTTTATGTGACAATAATGTATTTTTCTTTGCAAAAGTGATTTAAGATTTTGGTTATGATACCGGATTACATTTGAAATTCACGAATTAATTAATACATTGAAATAATATATAAACTAAATGGATATAACATAATGTTTCATATTATAATTACGAGTTTAAACGTGTCGTTAGTAACTGTAAACTTGTAGTTATTTTCAATGTTAAATTACTATGTATGATTCTGTCGGAATGTTACCAAATGTTCATGTGACTGACTTTATCTCACTACTAAATATGTTCAGAGATAATATTTTGTTGGAAATGGGTTTAGGAAGTAAGAAATTATAATAACCCTGAAAAAAAAATACTTTATATAATTTTCTTTAATATAATTAAGTTTTGTATAGTTATTATTAATTTGAATTTAAAAGCAGAATATTTTTAATGAATTGTTGTCTTATTACGATGTCTTTTATTTGCATGTTTATACCAGGAAATATTTTTTTACATGCATAGACATCTAACATTACTATCATACCTGAATCTGGCATTGTAAGACATGTTGTTTATGAAACTTCATTTTTTTTTAAGCTACATATATATGATTCTTCTGTCATTATCATCATCATTTCAGCCCGTAGTTGTCCACTGCTGAACATAGGCCTCTCCAATTTTTCTATGATTGAATTTTAAGGGACATCCACAGAAAAAATTAGTGGTACTATTTATAACCGGGTCCTGCTAATCATATTGTAATAATTGGATACATGGTATACCTGATTATTATATCTCCTTCACATATTGGATGCCAACATATGTTTCTGATATCCATAATTTATTGTACCAAGAGAGAGAGCCTTTGTTGATAATAGCTGTATTATTTCATATTTCTAGTTGCATCTTATTTTTTTTGTGTAATTTTCTATAATAGCTTCTGAAAGCTGTCTTATACCTTGATGTAATAGATGTTCAGAAAAAGACTGTAGGGATATTAAGTCCAACTTCTAGCCCGGTAGACCCTGATTAGACTAGAGCAATAGCTGGACAGTGATATACTAATTGATCTATTTATTTTAATATTGCAGCAACCACAGATACTGTTATTGAAGGAGGGGACAGATCAGTCACAAGGGAAACCCCAGCTGATCTCCAATATCAATGCCTGCCAACTGGTTGTGGATGCTGTAAGTTAAAAAATAACTTTTACTTTCTAACATATAAAAAAATACTAAAATTGTAATTCCTTAAGTTTATTTTCACATTTGCGACTTTCCTTGCAGAGTACCCTTACTTACAAAGTGTCAAAATTTTTGGGAGAAAACATAAATACAGATGATCATATTTTGTACATATCGCTCATCCAATAGAATAATGATGTAATTGTAAAAAAGTTAAAATTTTATTTTGTGCTTAATTTCGATGATTTGTTGTTTAATATGGATTTTTTCGAAAATGCTTAAATTATTAATCTATAAATAAACTATGAAAAATCACGATAATTGATATGATTTACAAAATGGGCTTAATCCAATTTTAAACTGAAAAGCTTCTTCTGATAAATTGCAAAAATGTAATTACGTCATTGTTTTATTGGATGAGCGATATGTTGATTGTGATGTGTGTAAAGCTCTGACTAATACTATACAGGATACTGCTAGATAGACGGATGATCTAATTAAGGTTGCAGGCATATAGTGGATGTAAGCAGTCTACAGACACAGACTGGGGATCATTAGAGGAGGTTTGTTCAGCAGTAGATGATGAGCCAATATGATGATGACATGGAATGTAAGAGTGCACCTTCGACTAAAGTTGTTACTACACATTTTTTAAATATAAATGAAAGTCTTTATTAGGTCTTGACATTGTCTTTGGTCTTTTTAAGAAATGGTATTTCCAAGTGTTCCTCATGAGGTTATTAATTTGATCATTGAGGTGTTTTGAGAACTGCACCTTATTTCCATCAGAAGATGAATGTTTTTTAAAAACGTCTCTAGGTTTGAAATGTGTTCTTCAAAATGAGGATTTTTAATAAGTCAATGAGAGATTATTCTCCTGAGATGGAATTGCTAAATCTATTTGCTATCCATTATCAGGTCCGCACAACTCTGGGTCCGCGAGGCATGGACAAGCTGGTTGTAGACCATAACGGAAAGGCGGTTATCTCCAATGATGGTGCGACCATTATGAAGCTGCTAGACATTGTACATCCGGCTGCCAAGACCCTCGTGGATATCGCCAAGTCACAGGATGCTGAGGTAATTCATTGTAGATACATACTCCCTCTCAAACTGATGTAGTAAAAAGAACTAGGTACTCCTATAGTAACTTTTTGTCTGTCATGATTTTTAAGCAATTTGGTTATGGTTTAAAAAGGTAAGTTTTTAAATAAACTTTTAAATTTTTTAATAGAGTTGTTTCTGTTCTACTGTTGTTGAACATAATTTAAAAAAGACTAGTTCATGTTTGTATAAAATTATGTTTTTACCCGACTACGCCATGAGGAGGGCTATGTATTCCAAGTGTATGTATATTTCTTTGGCACACTCTAGCCTAAATGCCTTGATGGTTTTAGCTGGAGAGGTGTCATTAGATTCGTCTTAACTGTGAGAGTGACACTGGGTACATCATAATTGTAAAAAAAAATACATTTTTCACGAAGTCAGCAGGTTGTTTTTTTTTTCAATAATGTTTTTATTTTGTTATTTAAACATTTAATTTTTAAGCCTTAGTCCTCCTCTCTTAAGTCCTTAGTGTCTACAATTTTAAATTGTTCAGGCACCTTACAGCTTTGTTCAAACATGCCTAGCATATTCACATGTGGATTTTTCTGTAGTTGAAAAAGGTCATCAAATGGCCAATGATTATAATGCATGGATTCCAATGCTGAACCAAACATGTGGGTTAAGATAGTAGACATGAGGCCTACTCATCCATCACATACATCTGAGTAACACTCTCCTCCCACCTTGGACTAAAGCATTTGCTTACAGGTTGGAGATGGAACCACTTCTGTGGTGATCTTGGCTGGTGAACTGCTGAAGAGGTTGAAGCCTTTTGTGGAGGAAGGTAATTTAAATATTTAAAAAATAAATAAATCTACAAGTTACATTAGGAGGTTTCATTGATGCCTACAAACTAGAATATTCATTAACACNGGGTTAAGATAGTAGACATGAGGCCTACTCATCCATCACATACATCTGAGTAACACTCTCCTCCCACCTTGAACTAAAGCATTTGCTTACAGGTTGGAGATGGAACCACTTCTGTGGTGATCTTGGCTGGTGAACTGCTGAAGAGGTTGAAGCCTTTTGTGGAGGAAGGTAATTTAAATATTTAAAAAATAAATAAATCTACAAGTTACATTAGGAGGTTTCATTGATGCCTACAAACTAGAATATTCATTAACACATCATTCAATTGCATGCGGGAGACTGTGATCACAGTCTGAAAAAGAATGAATGCTGAAAGCGGGAGACTGACTGAAATATTTGGAAACCGTGCCCGCAGCAAAGTGTTAATTGGATATAATTTAACATTTGCGCATTCCATTACCAATAAGAAAAAAGACATTTATTCCACTTCTAGAAAAGGATCAATTAAGTTACATGTTAGAACCATATCCTCATTAATGCTTCCTCAATCGCCTGAAAAAACCTTATGAGCCTTAGTAATTAGAAATTCAAGTGAACGTATATTACCTGTGTTCCAGGTGTTCATCCCCGGATCCTAATCCGTGCATTACGCACAGCGGCTAAACTGGCCGTGGACAGAGTTAGAGAGCTCGCAGTGAAGATAGACAACAAGTCACCAGAGGAGCAGAGGTCAGTTTATAACTTGTATTTTATGACTATATATATGTATGTATATATGGCATCATCATGAGTTAGGTTAGGGTCCGCTGTTGCAGGGGCTGGCTGATGGGGACACGTAACTGCCATCTGATCTCATCTCCATCTTATAAATAATTGAAATGATACATAAATTTAACATAAACACTATTATGGCTAGATGCATTATTAATTTCCGCAATAAGTAAGCTGATGATTAAAAATTGACGGATCCAATTGCTGAAGTGACCGTGTGGATCATGAGAATATACACGAGGCTTACAATATTATGGATATCGATTGTTTAAAGGTGAGATTGTACCACGCTACTGTGCCGCACTCGCGCGCGTAGCACAATGCCCGCACTAAACGTATAGGCCGGACATTGAAAAAGACCATTTGGGACAAGGTACACAAAATAAAATAGGCTATGGTGTCACATTTGACATCATTTGAGACAGAACGGTACAGGTGAGGTCTGAACGTTATGTAGGTGTTACCGCTACTCTCACGAATTAATAGATATATTTATAAAAGAATAAGTAGTTGCCATTATTTGTTATGATTTTGGTATAATTTCAAATTTTATTGCATCCTCCTTAAAAGAGTAGGATTTGCCATAACCTTGTGGAGAATATGATATACTATACATCTCTTGACAAGCGTCTTGGAGACTGTGATAGAATTTCAGGATAATGCTGTCCATTATCCTCGTCAATCACTCGGCTGGTTCGCACAGGATCCACAAGAAATGCAGTGACGCTGTTATCATGCTGACGCTGAGTATGTTTGTTCAATACCACATACAGGGTGTTTGTTTCCTCCATTGTTGAATGTGTTCAGATCGCGATTGTGAACTTGGTGTGTCCGCAGGGAACTGCTCCGCAAGTGCGCCTCCACAGCGATGTCCTCTAAACTGATCCACCAACAAAAGGACCACTTCTCCAAGATGGTGGTGGACGCCGTCCTGTCACTTGACGCGCCGCTGTTGCCTCTCGACATGATCGGTGAGAGATTAACTTACTAACCCTATCGTAGTGCCACAACTGCGTAAGGTAAAAGCCTCGACTAACTTGGATCCTACGGGACCTTTTGTACTGAACCAGGCCTCTGTGCCTGGCCTTAGCCCTCTTACACTGGTTGTTTAACTGCAGCCAGCATTAGTCTAGACCAGAGGTCCTTAAATTTTTTTGTCTTGTAGACCACTCGTAACGATTTTCACTTTGGGGTAGATCCTCAAAGCGTAGTTAATATAACATTGTTGTAAATTTATCAACTTCAACAGTGGTTTTGACAGTTGGCGTGGACCCTTGCAGGTCATTTTCGACCCCTAGGAGTCAATATAGGTCACTTTGGGTATCAATAGATATTATCATAGCAGTGAAAAGCTGACAGTCATCTAGTCTGGGATACATCAGCCCTGGAGGATTCGTTCGCCTTCCGGCCAATGAATCACAAGAGCAGGAGGTGCTCCATAGTTTCTATTCCTTGTCACAGTTACATGTAACATTCGTTGGACTTAACGCCCAAGGCATTCTCTGCCAGTCGATCCTTGGATAATGTCGAAATGTTACAGTTACAGAAGAATTTATTATGTTAATATAATTATAAAATATAATAAATTTAAATGATTATTTATGAGTATATAATATACATACTAATTAAACAATGGAGGACAATAAAGCGTTAACAAACTAATACACTTATCTTTAATATCATTTTAAATCGGTTATTGAATCTACTGAATCCGTTTCCTTGAAACAACAACTTGAGTGATGAATGAATAAAACAAAATTATACCAAGCGAGTGTGACTGAACATTTCGAAAGATAGCGCGTAAGGAAAGCTTATCTTGACCAACAAATCCAACCATCCAACTTGGCCAAATTATTCCAAAATCAAAAATCAAGTGGATAGTACCCATAACTGGTGAAAGAGAGACTGAAAGGTGTATCAGAATCGTAGTATATGGCGAGCTGTTGTACCTGCCTACCCTAATGGGATGCCAGGGATGAGTGTATGTTTACAGATGTAGGTTTATATAGGTTAAGAATATTTTGCTGCAGTACTTAGGCTGTCATGCGGGGTGCATCTATGGTTCTTGCCAATGATTATATACAATCGGATCCAATTACTGAACAATCCGTGTGGATCTATGATGTATGAGGTTCTTGAACCATAGACAAGTACATTGATAATTTATTAATTTAAGAGTAATGTGAACAGTCCAACTGTGAATATTGTGGCAAACTTGTGTGTGAGAAAATCTTGCATAGGACTTTGACAAGCCGCAGGCTCGGGGAGGCTGCGTTGTGTCAGATTCCTAATAACTGAAAATTTTGCAGCGATGCCCATTGAAGCAATAAAATAATAAGCCGGAATTTTATTATCGAATTGAAGAATTAATCTATTTATCTATAAGTGTGAAGAACCGAGCATCTAGAGCCATATAATAAAAATGTTGTAAGGTATCAAGAAGGTGTCCGGCGGTGCCCTGGAGGACTCGTTCCTCGTGGCCGGCGTGGCGTTCAAGAAGACGTTCTCGTACGCCGGCTTCGAGATGCAGCCCAAGAGTTACGACAGCTGCAAGATCGCGCTGCTCAACATCGAACTGGAGCTGAAGGCGGAGCGCGACAACGCCGAGGTTAGGAGCACCGCTGTGAACTATCGACTGCACCTCGTCACCACCATCACTATCACCCCCCACCATCACTATCACCCCCACCATCACTATCACCCCCACCATCACTATCACCCCCCACCATCACTATCACCCCCACCATCACTATCACCCCCCACCATCACTATCACCCCCCACCATCACTATCACCCCCCCACCATCACTATCACCCCCCACCATCACTATCACCCCCCACCATCACTATCACAATCATTATCATCAACCCATGTACAATCTCACCGCGGGTCCCCTGTCACAATGAGGGGGGCTGGCCTGGGCTGGAACGGCACCCGACTGCATGTTTAATTATTTAATAATAATAATGACATTGTTGAGCAGCAATCTTACTGAAAACTTATCCACGTCACCGGCTATTATTTCACGATCGGACGCGGAAGTAAAACAACATAAATAAACTTTAATACATTTTATTTATAAATATTCAACTTTTTAATATATCTTATTCGTGTGATAAACGGTGTAACAATCGACTACTTTCAGTAGAAATTTTTTACACACTGTCACGCCTTTTTCCGTAGCTCTTCGGCGAGGAATCGAACTCTGGTCTTCCGGTTGACATATATTATATTGTCCATAATACCACCGAAAAATTGTGGTAAAAACGAAAAAATGGGGTAGAAATGTCACTCCAATACATTTGGAATGACATTTCTAATCGCCAAGTCACCCGTGGCTTATCGATTAGAAATATCATTCTTATATAATTTTTCGTTTCTATTAGCATTAACGACTCTTGAAAGACAACAAACTTGTTAGCTCGATGTGGCGCTAACGACGATCGAATCATATTATTATTATCTGAAAAGTGTTTTTTATTTCCTCACCATATTGCCTTCCCTGCGTGGTTAGGGCTATTTACGTGTTGAATCAGTATGTTTACTACTTCGTCAAGTTCAGGTCCGCGTGGACAATGTGAAGGAGTATCAGAAGGTGGTGGACGCCGAGTGGCAGATCCTGTACGAGAAGCTGGCGGCTCTTCACGCCAGCGGCGCCAACGTGGTGCTCAGCAAGCTGCCCATAGGGGACGTCGCTACACAGTACTTCGCTGACCGGTGAGTTTATTGGAGATTAGCTGTCGCCCTGGCCTTGTTATATTAACTACTAGCCTTTGCCCGCGGCTCCGCCCGCGTGCATCTCCGTTTTCCGCTACATGGGAAATCCCGACATCATCATAGATTTATATAAAAAGTCTAAGAACCACTTTTACTTGACCTCTCGTACAGGTTGTGACATGTATTCTTCAAGTCATTGCACGAAGCGCTTCGAGTTGTAGAGGTCAGGGTATTGGAGCTTCGAGTTATAGAGGTAGCCTTTGATTTATAGAGGTCAGGTGTCGTTAAACTAGAGTTACAGAGGCAAAATAATGAACCTGGACACGTCCAGAAAACTTCGAGTTATTCTCTGTTTTTTTCAACGAATTACGGAGGTTTTTGCAAGGGAACAGTCTGAACAGTCTGTCAGACATATGGAGGTTTTCGAGTTATAGAGGTTCGAGTTAGCGAGTTTCGGCTGTAGTTTTTTTTTAAATATATTTGATTTTTGAAAATTTGATATTTAACAATTTTATAATAGTATAGACTTAGCAACCCAGCAACGTTATGAAAAAATGTTTCAAAAATACTATTATTATTTTAAACTCCAACGATTACCTTAAGATAAATAAAATATGATACTAGTTCAGTTTTTTAAAAATACTTTTATTTTTTCAAAAAAAAAAAAAACTACTGATACCGGCAACGTCATGTTACGTTTGTTTGTGTACTTTGTGAAAATATAAGAATCCACTTCGGGTGTGATAAATTTGAAGTCGTTAGGGTTTAACATAATGTTATTATTCTCCAGTTCCTTTATAAAATTCAACAAATTAAACAGGCTAGTTTACTCACAATTCTGGCAATCCTGTAAACATAGGTGTATCCATATTATAATAGTAGATATCACCTAATTTTGATCACCGATGAACAGAGATTAATTGTATTTCTTCTACATCCTAAAGTTGGTACGGTTGGATCTAGTAAGCCGATGATTATAATCAACGGATCCAATTGCTGAAGCAACCGTGTGGATCACGATAGTAGACATGAGGCTTACTTCCAATCACCTCTGTTCAATTTTCAATTCATCATCATCATCCCCAGTCCATAGCGTCCCCACTACAGGGGCACGGACCTCCCCTGATCAGGAGGGGGATTAGGCCGTAGTCTACCGCGCCAAAATTGAAAGAAAAATATATAAAAAGTTTTACTTTCCCTCCCCTCAGGGATATGTTCTGCGCCGGCCGGGTCCCCGATGAGGACCTGAAGCGCACGCAGCGGGCCTGCGGAGGCGCTGTCCTCAGCTCGGTGCGAGATCTGAAGCCGGAGGCGCTAGGCTTCTGTCAACACTTCACCGAGAAGCAGGTCGGCGGCGAGCGGTACAACATATTCACTGGTCAGTGAATACTGCTCAGTACTGAGTATTCGTCTAGGACGTGGGGGTCCTGAAGTGGTCCAATGGCAACCCTGAAGCGGAAAGCGTAATGCGGGTTGACCCCCAATTAGGTGGACTCACGACCTGGTGAGGATTGTGACACTGGCAAACGGGGTGGATGTAGGAGGCTTACAGCTGTTCAGTGTGGCGATCATTAGAGAAGGCCTATGTTCAGAAGTGGACATCTGTGGGCTGATGATGGTGTGACTGAATTAAACAGTAGGAGCCGGTGTTCAATAACACTATTGGTCTCAAGGATCATGGGGCTCTGGATTTGAATCAGAAGTACCAGTGGAAACTAAGCTCAGATATACTAGTGTGTTGAAGAAGACAGTATCTTACTCTTGGCCATTTTTGTATATTGTGTCACGGTGAAAAGTCTCATCAAATATCTTCAAAAACATTAGCTGCAATGCATTTTTGGTGCAGTCACCATATCAGTTCCTGATTTCCTGCCCTACTCCTTCCATTCTAATCCTTACCCTTATGTTTAGGTTATAATAAAGAAGATGCTCCAGACGGTAAGACCACGCATGTTACCGTAGATAGAGTAGATAGGAATCTAGAGGTGTGTTGTCTCACCTCGTCTGGGTACAGTTTTAGTCAAGTACAGTACTTCCGTGTATGAACGTTTTAGGAATCAAATGCTGCATCCATTACCTGGGTATTATTTTTGATGACTGATTGGCACAGTGGCTGTAATCCTGTTTTCTGTGCCAATGAGTTTCGGGTTCGAATCCCGGTAGGTGTAAATTTTATGTGATTTATGATCACAAATATATGTATCAAAGTCATGGACGTATTTATCTATAAAAAGTCTGTATATCGTTGTCTAGTACCCAAGACACGGGGAGTCCTATTTTGGGACTAGATCCGTGCGAGTATCCAGAATAAAAAAAAACATAATATTATTAACTAGTTTTAGCCCGCGGCTCCGCCCGCGCGAATGTCGGTATTTCTTTACATGGGAAATACCGAAACAATCATAGGTTTATTATATATAAAAAGCATTAGAACTACTTTTGCTTGAGCTCTCGTAACGAAAAGAGATCTTCCGATCAGACGAGTGCTATGTCTGGCGAGGCCTGCCACCGCCCCAACGGCTGATGTATATACGCTATGTCGCTAAGAAATTTCATGCGCGTGATTCAGGCCGCTAATGTCTCTCAAGAGCTGCGCCACCTGTTGACGATCCATGGTACCATTGTAGTAGGTCGCCACAGATCTATAATTATTTCGGAAGCTTCCGTATGACCGACACCAACGCGGGCGGCGCCGCGGGCAACAGCCGGTATTATATATAAATACACGTTACAGTAACAACATTGTTTTGTACACACACGAGGTGTGTTTGGGCGCACGGTGGGCGCGATCCCCTTACACACACGGGGTGTGTGCTGGCCGCGCGCTCGTAGCTTGATGTCCCCCGCGCGGTGTTACCATGGATAGTATACAAATACAACGCAGTCAAAGTGTCAAACAAGAAATTTTTATATTTCCATATAAATTTTTTCGTTTAACATGGCGGCCTGAATGTAAAAATCTCCCGAAAATCTGCGTTTAATAATAACACAGTTTGGTACTCGAAACTGATTGTGTGGTGAGTGACCTCGGGCCGCTGGCGCAGGTTGTCCCGCGGCGAAGACGTGCACGCTGGTGCTGCGCGGGGGCGCGGAGCAGTTCCTCGAGGAGACGGAGCGCTCGCTGCACGACGCCATCATGATCGTGCGGCGCACCATCAAGAACGACGCCGTCGTCGCCGGTGAGTCGCGCGCACGTCACCGCAATTAGTTGGTGATTGATTCGTCGGTGGGTTGAATTAATTGATTCGCCTCTGGGTTTATATCATTTAGGTATACTTGGGTTAGCACTTCAAACTTGAAAAAAAAAACCTTTAAAATTGATACATGAACGGTGCGCGGTACCGCGTGCTACATCTTTAAAGGATGTAATGGCGCCTGTTAAAACTCCCGAAATCGAAACTGCACTTCACCGTGACCACAGATGACAAAGGAATCGCATACAATTTTTTAATATATTTTTTCGGCGCTGGATACCGCGCCGAAACACCGCGCGTGATCGGCATCGAGTAATCGAGACAAAAATACACAAATTAACCCGCCACACATGATCACACGCCACACTCGCTCCTGTGATCACAATCCCACACTCAGTTCACTTGTGGAATGTGATTGACAACTGATGAAACACTAGCGACTGTTTTTACAAAATTAATCACGATAAGCAATAAACTGAGGTATCAATCATCAATCAATTTCAATCAACTGACAAATCTATCACCGATGGCCTATCAGCTGAGATTAATCTCAATCAACTGATACATCAATGACATCAATCAATCATCAATCAAACATTACAG
>WUAW01000329.1:49056-64152 GCA_017165845.1 Thaumetopoea pityocampa | reverse complement strand
AATTCTCTAGCAGGGAATCGAACCCCGGTCTCCCGCATGACTATACTAACGAGGAATTGGGGTAAGCAAAGATCACTTCTTTCCACTTGCTACGCTCGTTTAAGGTAACAAGGTGGCTATCCGTAGCCCATTCTCGCCCCCACGGTAAACGAGACGTATCAGGTGTCGAACCACGCTGCAGCCATGAAAAGTAGATTAGTACATAATACCTTAGGCATGAAACTCGCCGATACATTTAAGATAAAATATATAAATAAAATGTTTGCATAGTTTCGTTATTGTCATAATGTATCATCCTCATCATCATCAGACAGTGGGAGTCCACTGCTGGACATAGATGTCCACCTTAACTTCTTCAGGGATAATTTTTTTATGGCGAGCAAAAATGAGAAAAGGCGTGACTGTATGTATGTATGTACTTTTGGGTAACTCAGAGATATCAAATATTAAGAAAGCAGAGGAATCAAATATAGTGTTGTTATGTACATATACATACATAAATACATACACTCACACTAATATCCCATAAGGGTAGGCAGAGACTATATTATATACATACAGTCACGCCTCTTTCCTATTAGGGTAAGCAGAGACCACTTCTTTCCACCTGCTACGATCATTAAATGAGCAAAGTGGCTATGCGTAGCCCACAGTTCGCCCCCGTGGGCAACAAGACGTGTCGGGTGGCGAACCACGACGCCGCTATTTTATGAGGTTCAAAAATGATTAAAGTACCTCATTGCTTACCCACGGCTTAATGGAGAAGAAAGGAAAAAAGATGAGGTAGGAAAGGTGCATTGAACAAGGAATATGTAATTTAGGAAAAGGACTATAGGGTATGGGATCCTACTATCACGGAAGGAGTAAGAAGAGACAGTAGTAGCTCCGGAGGCCGGGGTCGCTTACTTAAGTCTATTTGCCGGACAGGCTAAGTACTCCCTGTTGTTATGTCTAAACGTAAAACCCGTAAATATTATCGACCCCAATGTTCTGAACGATGTGACACAACTCTAATAATAATAATAAATATTCAAGTAATTAGATAAATTACAAACCTCCCATTACATATACATACGTATTGCAAATCAAATCACTAAATTGAGTTGATTTTATCTTAAAAATCACACTGATACATTGTATATGGTGTAATTTATAAGAGTTGGCGATCGATTTTTTTAAATAAAATATTATATTGAATACAAGGCGAAAATCCTAATTAATATTATAAATACAAATGTGAGTTTGTTTGTTTCTTACCCTTTCATGTGTTAACTACTCAACCAATCAATATGGAATTATATACACACTTTTTCAGGGGTACAGAGAAGGACATAGAGTATCTTTTATGCCGAAAAAAACTGCTACCGGGTTAAAAATTGTTTTTTCAACGGTCTCTGAATTGTATTTAAGGGCATCAGCGCGAGCGAAGTCGCGGTTAATACTGCAGCGCACGAGTTTCATTTCACAATATTTTAGTTTCGTATGATCATCACCCACAGTCCATGTTCGTCCCCACTACTGGGGCACGGACTTCCCTTAATCAAGAGGGGGGATTAAGCCGATGTCTACTGCGCTTGCCTAGTGCCATTTGGTAGACTTCACTCACTCATGCAGCCATGCACATTTCCGCGTTTTTATTTCTCCAATAAGTACATTGATATTTACAATGTAGATCGTATATGAATTAGACATGACTGAGTGGTACAGAACCGGGAACGCACCAAAATATTTGTATGGTGTCATATAAATATTGTAGGTATAGTACCCCAGTTTAAACTCATCGCTCATGCCTTGTTCCCTCGTACGGCCAGGTTGGACTTTAATTAGAAAGAGCTCCATAACGTTTATGTTCAATGTTGAGATGCACGCCCCTTCAGATTTATTACCCCTTTGCCCGGAGATAAACATCCATTAATTAAAAAAATATTATATATTGTAGTCCCGAGTCGCGCGAGCGGCAGCGAGTAGATGTACCTCTGCAAAACAATGTTAATTTAAATTCAAAGAAATATTTATGTTACTATACTTCTTTAGGTGCGTTAGGAGAAAATAAGCTCCCTTTCCCGAAAGATTATAGTATGGGGCTCTTCAAGAGGGCAGTGAGTATATTTTTGAAAGATCGGCAACGTGCGTGTTTATTCCTGATGTTGCAGGCATCCATAGGCTCCGCTGAAGCTGTGAGAGAATGCTCACGCGATCACACAGCTTCGACAATATGGGCTAGAGAAGATCACTCGGTGGTTTTAGTGGGTGGATGCCCCACATAATCTTTCTGAGGTATGCGGCAGGCATTTACCCCCGGTTAAAAAAAAGGTGTCCATAGGCTGCGGTAATCACTTACCATCAGGCGGGCCGTAAGTTCGTTTGTCACCATCGTGATATAAAAAAATGATGAGGTTAAAGGAGATGAGAAAATGATGTAGAGAATAAAATCATAAGATGTACAGCCACCGTGAATACTTCCTAAAGAAAACGCATATACGCATATTCTATGCATAAGATCATACAATGCGACAAAGGATCCACCTCTGTATCCCTAGCCAGAACGAAATGGCGAGTTCCGGCGGTGTTAAGGTCTTCTGAAAGAGAAACCACATAGAAAGAGAATTAGCTCAGTGGACGCTTCTATTGGACACAACACGGATCCTAATGTAACTGGCCTCCGTACACTGGTCGTGCTTTGTTGATCTATTTGAAGAAACCGAGGATTTTATCTATGCAATACAGGATCAGGTTGTTAATGCGAAAAACTATAGGAAATATATACTGAGAGGTATGCCTGACGTCTATCGTCTGTGTCGGAACCAGGGGAATCCCTTAGACACTTTTACTCCGGTTGTTCAGTGCTTGCAAATATTGTGTACTTACGAAGACTTGTACTACAAGCACATGCCGGTAGCTGTGTTCGAAAACGACCAACACAAAGCTTAACTAGGATCTGTTCATCATATATGACTATTCTCGTAAATAAACCTGATTTAGTGTTAATAGACAGAGTCAGTCTAGTGCGTATCTAGTGGATGTAAACATTCTTCATGATGAGAGTTTTGTATGTCCAGAGGTAGATAAAAACAGAACTAAATATCTGTATCTTACGCATGAGATCACGGACATGCGGAAGGTGGCGTTGACGGAAATAGCCCTAATAGTCCTGTCGGTGAATGATCTTATCCCATGAAGCCTCCCAGTACAGCGTCTTAAAATATGAAAGAAATCAATGATGACACACATGCAGAAAGCGGTCTTGTTTGACAACGCCCGTATAAACCGCCAATTCCTCTACCAATAGTCTTGGCGCCTCATTTTTCTTATTAATCATTTCTTCACGATTGTTTCTTACCTCGCCGGAACTTTTCCTTTCGCCTTTCCTTGTATAAGAAGAAGTAAGGCAGTGGCTTTACGTAGAAAATAATAACCATGATAATAATCTTACCTCATCTTTATCTTATACTATCATAAAATTTTTATGTGTCAAATTTTCAAAAATCAAAGATATTTAAAAACAAACTACTCAGATCGACTAATTAAGGGCTTCTAAAAACAAATCCGTCGATGTTTATTTGTTTGTTCGAGCTTCACGCAAAAACCAGCCTGTAGATTTTGCTTAAACTATTACAGTCTTAAAGATACTATTTCGACTTAAATAATGCGGCATGTTTCATCGAAATCGGTCCAGTAGAATTGAAGATACAGCTTGATCCCAGTTTTAGTAGTCGCCGCTAAGGCACAAGAGGTTCAGTGAAATTGGTAATATTTTTTTATATAAATCTTTATTTTATTTATTTATTTTTTATTTTATTTTTATCTCACAATGAGTATAAACGAATAAATAATAAACACAAGAAAAGACACTGCGTGAGACAGAAATTGGTCCCTGTCTCAGTTGGTGCTGCAGCTAAGATGCGTGCAGCGCTGGTATTCTGACAGGACCAGAGAAACGATACGACATGTAACCGACACACACATATACACACATATATATAAACATACACACATGTATAAATACACACCTATACAGGTTCACATACATACACAAGTATACATACACTCAAACATACGAATAATCATCCCCACATGCATAAAACCCCTGCTTTCGGAGCAGCTTTATTAATTTATTTTCAGAAATTAAAATAAGATAAAGTAAATAAATGAATAAATGAATCTATGATTGTGTCGGGATTTTCCATGTTATGGAAAACCGACAATCACGCGGGCGGAGCCGCGGGCAAAAGCTAGTTACATATAACGATATAAACAATAATGATTGGTTGTGTGGATATAACGAAAACACACCGAACTCAACCTTGTCTCAGACAATAATCCCATTAGTGACGGCATTACATTAGAGGACTCAACGCCATTAATCTTGACATTACAAATAATAAAAATTGCGATTTTATTGCGTGGCTTTTGTAGGATTGATTTTATAATACCTTATAAAAACATACTATGTATGCATACTTAATAAATTTTTAAAAATATTGCATGATCCGTTACAAAAATATTAAAAGTATTTTATTAGCTGTGCTCACGACTTCGCCTCGGTGGATTACATATTCAAAGGTTTTGCTATCTTATAGTAATCTTATTACCTGAAACGAGCAATTCTTGCCAACGATTAAAACTTCCAAAATTAATTATGGCCGTTTTTGTACAACAAAATTGAAAAAAGAGCGTTATTTTCAATATTCATTAATTCTTTTCATTCGTAAAACTTGCAAAAGTATAAATTTTTTTTTTCAACCATCGATGCATAAAATTGTTGAAGTTATATAAGAAATTTTTATATTTCCATATTAATATGTTTTTTCTTTTAAAATTGGCGGCTAGTATGTAAAAATTTCCAAAAAATCTGCGTTTTTCATTATTATATCGTATTTATCTTATCACCTCAAAATTATAATAAGTGTTAATGATAAGTTTCAACTTTTTGAACCATTGCCGATGCGCTGTTAAATTTTTAAAATGGTGAATACAATACTGCAGTCAAAAGAGCTACAAATCGGCTTTATTACTGCATTTTCTGAATAATTATTCATTTTTATGAACATTTTATGGGTACAAATCATATATAAAAAAATAATAAAATATGTACTAGGCGTGTTTAGCAAGTAACTTTAAAAGTTGGCGCATTTAATAAGGATTCCAAAATGGCTAATTTATTGTAATTTATTTAGCTAATTTATTTAATATATATAATATATAAAACACTTGCTAATTTATTTCTTAAATTGCGGACAATTTTTTTCTTTTCCAATAAAACCCAGTTTTGAACAAATTTTTCTTACTTAAAAATGATTCTAATGTACCTGTGGCTTTCCTCAAGGCCTCAAGTTACTTGCCAAACACGCATAGTACATTTTTTTCAGTATGGTCAGTTAAAACTGGGAAAAGTATTAATTTTGAAAATTTAGTTGAGCAAAAATTGACATTTTATTTTAAGCTTTAAATTTCAGGCCAGAGTTTAAAGAAGCAGTATTCGGGATTGCAAAACAAAAAAAAATAATCAAAAAAGTAAATATCTGTAGTAACAGTAGTGAAAAGACAGTCACAGGGTGTAGATTTTTTCGATTTTTTTTTTGAAATGTCTATAATTTTTAAAATATGTAACTTAATTTTTTTTTTATTTTTCTGATAATTACTGCTTATGACTTATTTGTACTACTTGTACTGATTATGACTTAGCTTGTTATCCGATTCCAGCTTGATGCTGAGTTTCGGGACACCTGTATATACAATTTTAGTCCAAAAACATGTTACAAAATCAACGATCTTGGTCGTTAATAGGTTAATAATCTCCTTACAGTCTGTTTTGTGAATTAAAGTTATAAAAAATATCCATTCTTATATAAACAAATAAGTAAAAATATTGGATACAGCAAACAAGCATGCAACTCGTCATAAGTGACTTACACTTACGGATAATCACCATCCTCAAGCCTTGGAAGTGCACTGCTAGATGTGGGCATGCACCTAAAAAGGAGGGATTTTTTTTATCATATTTAAGTCAGTACTTGTCTACACTCCCACTTGATGGTAAGTGGCGATATAACCGACGGTGGTAAAATGTACTAGCTTAATAAAAACCTATTCAATCTTGTCTTAATGACACCTACATTATAATTGGACGGAAATACTGACGCAGGAAGCATATTCTAGTTTTGACTGCACGTATTATGAAGGTAAACGCAAATCACTTCATACGAGGGGCCGGGATATCTACGAGGTAGGGCTGATAGTCCGCCATGCGTTAAGTAGTCCGATGGTAAAAAGGGGGATTGAAATTTACTATAATCTCCACACTTTGCATTCTTCGATATCGTAGTAGTTTTGATTGAATAACAATATAATGCAGCTAACGATTATCACTGTACATCCCACAGCTGATTCTCACAGCATCCACGGGAAGTAATGGAGTTACGCTATTTTGATTCTGACACCACACACCTCACGAATACACACAAAATGTGGAAACAAAACTTAAACTATTATTATGTCCTTACAACTCTATAAATATTCTCAAGACAGAACGCTCTCTTTTATTAAATAAAATACGAAAGCTATAAACATATTGAATTTAAATGATAGAAACGATAAAAAAATCGATAAAACGAATTTTCACGCTTGATGCAATCGCACAGTAACTGAAAATTTGAAATTCGAATCCCAAGAGAACCGAGTGTACGTTCCGATGTGAGCGCGAGCGCAACCAACGGCTAATAGCACCATTCGTACTGGTCGAAGCAGGATATTGTATAGTTATAAAAAATAGATAAATTACTTATATTCTTACTGTGTTGGAGTTTTAAAATGCTGGGGTGGCGACCCTGAATCGGAAAACGTAATGCGGGTACAACCTCGATTAGATGGATTGATGACCTGGTGAAGGTCGCAGATAATCGGTGGATACAGACGGCTCAGCCGCTCAATGTGGTGATCATTAGAGGTGGCTTATGTCCGGCAGTGGACATCGGCGTGATGATATGATGATTCTTATTGCCAATCCTATCACACATTGACCTATAACCTTCTGCCTCATAGGTTATCAGTTTTGCGCAACAAATATACTATTAATAAAAATTACCTAACAATTGCCACAAAATCTTGCTTTTCGTACTCTCTATCGAGCTTTATCGGTGACTTTAATTCTTTAATGAATATTCTCATATTAGCTTAGAATATAAATTATTATCATTAGCCCCGTAGAGGTCTACTGCAAGGTCTCCACGATAAAAAAGAGGGATTTGCTACAATCTTGGCAGCAACGTTATCCTGTTACTCAATCAAAATCTATTGCGATATGCAAAACGCCTACCAAACGTGGAGATATAAACATGTTAGGTTATGCGTTTTAAATGCGAATGTTATAAAATTATTAACTTCGCTATTTTTATTTATGATTCTGGATATGGTTTTTCAAGCATAATACTTATATGTAATATAATATATAACGTTATGGACACATTTTTTACACACATATATAAATTAGGATTCCCCGTATCTTAGATACTGGACAATGATACAATTACTGATATAGATAAATGCTAATATATTTATAGTAAAACATCCATGAGTCGGATACAAATATTCATACTTATCACACAAAGCTTGTCCCTACCAAGATTTGAACCCGGGACCAATTGGCTCAGATGGAAGGGTCACAGCCACTGCACCAATTAGTCTTCGCTCGCGTTGATGCGTTAAATACATCTTAGAAACCATTGAAAATACAATTATCTGAAAATTTTGTAAACTAGTTTTTTCTATGCCTCGGGGACAGTTTCTTTTTCGGGATTTAAGCTACCCTATGTCCTTCTCTGTACCCCAGACAGTGTGTGTATAAAATTTCATGATGACCGGTTGAGTAGTTAAGGTGTGAAAGCGTAACAAATAAACAAACAAACTCACATTCGCATTTATAATATTAGTTAGGATAGTAAATCAGTTAATAATCCAAGGTTATCTTAACGCGTAGTCAACCTACAGTCGGCACACCCAAATAAATCCGACGTGGGTCATTGAACCCGCGCCGCGGCGACAGTTTTTGCTGTGCTAAACTTTTAGGAGTTCTTTTTTAAGGGTCCTGTAGGTACCTGAATTATTTTCGACTTTTTACACCGGACGGATCTCAAGTTGAGTTCGGATTGTATTTATGTGTAGGAGTTTAATAGAGAGCTTGTAATGATAATTATTTGACTGATTGGTTCGACCTGCATTCTGTGCAAATGAGTCCCAGGTTCGAATCCTGGTAGGGATAGACTTTGTGCACAAATGTTTGTACCCGAGTCATTGATGTTTATCTATGTTGTATTAGTATTTAACTAATACAATAAATACAGTAACGCCTCTTTCCCATTGGGGTAAGCAGAGACCACTTTTTTCCACTTGCTACGATCGTTTAATGTAGCAAAGTGGCAACGAGGCGTGTCGGGTGGCAAAACCACGACGCCGCCATTTTATAAGGTTCAAAGGTGTTAAAGTTCCTCATTGCGTTCCCACGGCTTAATGGAGAAGAAAGAAAAGAGGATGAGGTAGGAAAGGTTTATTGAGCAGAGAATATGGAATTTAGGAAAAGGACTATAGGATATAGGATACTACTATCTCGGAAGGAGTAGGAAGAGGCAGTAGTAACTCGGGGGGCCGGGGTCGCTTACCCGTATACTTAGTCTATTTGCCGGACAGGCTGAAAGACTTAAGTACTCCCTGACCTCCTTCTGATACTCCTTTATTATATCATTTCAAATAAATGTGCACAGTACAATTGCACCATTGTATCTAGCTATGAATCCTATCCACCCAAACATCGTCTGGAAGAGATCGCATATTGCTATAAGACCGTCCAATATACACTTTTTATTTCCTTTTTAATATGTTTTTTTTTATACTGGTGTGCAGTAAAGAGTCCTCTATTCCATTATATCGTATTCTATTCCTCTCAGGAGGTGAAACAAACGCCTAAGTTCAAGTCATTAACGGGCCAGTGATCATTTATCTACCTCACACGACAATCCCATACAATTAAGTCCCATCTGTGTGGATTGTTAGATTTTAGATTCGGTGCGAGTGAAACCGGTTATCTTACTCGAGATTATCTGCATTTTGAATAATAGGACCACGTTTTTGATGTGTCTCTTTTAATTGGGGCTTTCGTTTAAAATCTACGGACCAGTGGAATGAATGTTATACGGAAAATTATCGTTAGTATTTATATCCTTTAATCTGGGTTATAACAGACGAGTTATATGAAAGGTTATGTAAAAAAATATCATTAGCAGACAGCAATAACATCGGCCCGTAGAAAACCACTGCTGGAAATGGGCTTTCTCCTTAAAAAAGAGAGATTGGCCACAGTTTCGAGGCTTGGCAAGCGTTTTGGAGATCGCAGTAGATTTTGATTGAATAACAGGATAAATACGCTGCCTATCATCCTGGTACATTTCTTAGCTGATTCTCACAGTATCGACGAGAAGATACAGAGTGACACTATTATAATACCAGCGCTACACAGTAATTTCTTTTATTCGGCGCTTTCATTTAAAGCTAACGGACGAGTTGGTCAAAAGGTTACGCAAGGAAATAATTGTTAGAGGATATTCATTTTATTTGAAGCTTTTGTTAAGATACAATGGACGAGTTGAATGAAAGTTTATATAAGAAAATAATCGTTAGCTTCACATACAATAATGGTGGTCTAGTATTATCAGATACGACTGATTAAAATGGCATCGATCCGAGTCCCGTGAGTCTTTTCTAATTCATGTACGGTCTGCAATGTAGACACCGATGTACTCAACGGGATAGGAAGAGAACTTGCATGCTCGAATGCGTGTGTGAAGTCTACCAACCCGCACTAAGCATTCATCCTAGCATTGTGCAGATATAAGTTAGGGTCTCCTGTTATCACAGGATATGCTGTTGTCTGATATTATTTTCTTAAGCCCCTACAATCCCTACCATAACTAGTATCACTGAGATACCAATCGTAATTCACTGTTTTATGTGCTGTCAACAACACAGAGCAGCTATAAAATTAGTTTTCTATCGCCACTAACTCCGTACGACTATCTGAAAATATGTATTCCAGTTCACACTGTTATATCATGGATCCTCCACCGAGTGGCACCTTTTCTTCATAACACTCTTGTTGATATAATTATAGTTTTCGTCTCCCATCGTGTGTAAATAAATAAAATCTGGAGTCATCGGAAAACATTACCCTGGACCAATCTTCATCTGTCCATTGGACGTGCTCTCAACATACCGTAACCTGGCCACTCGATGTTCTCTGAGCAGTTTGGGGCCATTTGCTGGCCCATAAGGCTTTATATCAGCTAGCTTCACGAAGTCTTCATAGAATCGTGTCTGAACTCACATTGTTGTGATGAATTTCATGAAGCCTGTTTCGGACATGAATAGCCCTGAGATATCGATTTCCTAGCATAGTGCTGCGATGAATCGGTCTTTTCGCATAGTTGTGCTCCATGGCCTGCCAATTCCTGGCCTTTTGATGTTCATACCAGTCTCTCGAAATCGCTGGAGTACTCTTTGGATCGTAGATAAAAATACTCCTACTGTTCTAGCAGTACTACGCTAACTTCTTCCTTCTTGTACTATAGTAATTATCCGTGAACATTCTTCAGGTGATTGCGACATGATGCTGTACTGATTAGTGTGGGCAATCTAAGATTTTTTTTATAATGGCAGCTCGGTTTAAAAGAAAAGCGAAAAGAATGTTCTTGTACTAATCTATGATATCATTTTGTTATTTTTCAAAATTATAATATTAAGGAGTACTTAGTCTTTTAGCCTGTCCGGCAAATAGACTTAAGTACACGGGTAAGCGACCCCGGCCCCCAGAGCTACTACTGTGTCTTCCTACTCCTTCCGAGATAGTAGTATCCTATATCCTATAATCCTTTTCCCAAATTCCATACTCCTTGCTCAATACACCTTTCCTACCCCAACCTCTTTCCTTTCCTTTCTTTTCGTGGAAACGCAATGAGGTTTTTAATGCTTTTGTACCTTAAAATGGCGGCGTCGTGATTCGCCGCCCGACACGTTCGTTTCCCGCGGAGGCGAAACGTGGGCTACGGCTATCCATCTTGCTTGTAGCAAGTGGAAAGAAGTGGTCTCTGCCTACCCCAATTCTTCGGTAGTATAGTGGTCAGTATACCCGCCTGAAACACGGGAGACCGGGGTTCGATTCCCCGCCGGAGAGCCAGGGAAAAGGGCGTGAGTGTGTGTATGTGTATGTATGTATAATATTTATTTTTTCAAAGCTGTAACTTATACAAATGGCGTTACTAATTTACTTATAATATTTACACGAGCGATCTGTTTAAACAACTTTGGGAGATATCGTGATTTTTTCTATGTGAGCCGTTTTGCGGCCCAGTATATTTACGGGGCTTAATTGAAATAATTCAATCTCGTGAGTGAGATAATCGGTTGGTTTAATGATTTCAGCTTAGAAAGGCCCATATGCAAATGCATTATCCGATGTTGTGCGGTCAGGTATGCCACGATGGTTTCAGATAGGGTCACACCAGTTGTGGATTTAAAATTCCCTGAATGCTTTAATATCAACTGACTTTGCAATGATTCTTGGGTTCGATTCAATGCGGAAAAAATCCCACAGAAGTTAACTCTTCTTATATAACACAATATTTTTTTCTTTGTTGTGTGGTGTCAGCATATCGCTCACCCAATAGAATAATGGCGTAATTACAAAAAAGTTAAAATTTTATTTTGTGTTTAATTTGGATGATTTGCTGTTTAATATGGATTTTTTTCGAGAGTGCTCAAATTATTAATAATAATCTATAAATAAAATATGAAAAATCATGATAATTGATATGATTTTAAAAAATGGGTATAATACAATTTTAAACTGAAACGCTTCTTCTGATAAATTGCAAAAATGTAATTACGTCATTGTTCTATTGGATGAGCGGTATAACAGTGTCAGTTCATTTCTTCTCCTGGATGCTGTTCGAACCAGCTAAAGAATATTCCAGGATAATGGGCAGCAGCATTATTCTGTCATTCAGCCTAAATCTACTGCGATCTCCAAGGCGCCTGCTAAGTGCCGCAGATTATGGCAAATTCCTTATTTTTAAATAGGAGGACCGTGTCTGACGGTGAATTACCATGGGCTGCGGATGAAGTAAAGACATTCAAGTCCTATCTGTTCTCATTCCTAATGAATTATTTGAATAATTAACCCATGTCTAAGCGCTTTTAACTTAACCTTATTGTCACGCTTGTCCCGTCGGCCATCTTAAGTCCGTCCCGGCGCAAGCTTAAGATAATTTAATGATTCGTAAATTCGACAGTTGCGGCGATCTTTTGCTACAAGTCACATACATAATAATACAACTTAATATAAATACAACTTGCCGATTTGCAAAAATAATGCATGTAATTTATTTAAAGTGGTAAGTATTTTTTAAAACCTTAACATTTATATTTCTATGGAGTTATTTATTGAAATCAGATGTTTATTTGCTTTAAGTATATTCCTTCTTATATACCGTTATCCGATAGCACCCACTTAAAGAAAATTCTAATTGTTTGTATCGCCAACGAGACATAATATAACCACAAAATAATCATCGATTCACACAAAAACAAACAGTTACGGCAAATCTTGTGAATCCGGCCGAAAATAAAGGTGCGTTTGCGCATCGCCGACTGTATAAAGAGGAGACACAAAGGGGCGACGGGGGTGAGGCACGTCAGCGGGGAGGGGCCGAACGGGACCAGTTACACAAACAAAGACTCCCGAGCTTGTCCACGAATAAGTCTGTATATCAATCTTGCGTCAGGGACCTGCCCAAAACGACTGGCGGAAAAAACGCGCACCGCCCCGTGCAAAAAGTACAATGAAAAAAAAATCGACAATGAGAACCCTTTAAATCGTTGTGAGAACTGCCAATTAAAAACTGATAGATAGAAAAGTATTCAATCTCCTTGATGTTATACATTCGAGAAATTGTCGTGTAACGAAAGCAATGACGTCACTGGGATTACGTCAAGTAACCCTTGACCCCACGGCTGAGTCTGGTCGCAGCATTTGCGTCCCCATCGGTTGGTCGTCTTTCCTAACCAATCCCTCTCAGCTCTCTGGAAATGGAAATATTTTTATATCATTCAGCAGCAGCATCCTGGCCCATGCTTCTAGACTAGTCAGTCTATACCTGACCACTGCTGGTCCAGCAAGATAAACGATCTTTCGTTCTCTGCACTGAATTTTTTCTAGCACTATTCACAGCCGTTCCGTCCAGCAAAGGGGCGTTCAACACCATACTTACTGGTTCCTCTCTTCATCAACCATCGATTCACTGCCATATCACTGCAACTTCATCACCGGCATGAATCATGTGCCGACCTTAATTTTCAAATTTATAACGATACATTTTTTTATGACCAAGCTTCCCAAAGCTGACCTGCCCAACTGGATACGTATCAATTGCCCTCTCGAAATTGCCATTGCAAAATAAAAATAACATAACGATAATATTCTGGACACTGTATTTTGGATAATAGATAACGATATACATACTTATGTATATACTAGCTTTCGCCTGTGACTCCGCTCGCGAGAATGTCGCTTTTCCGCTACATGGAAAATCCCGAAGGAATCGTTGATTTATATAAAAAGCAAAAAACCACTTTTACTTGAGCTCTCGTACCTTAATGGCGGCTATTAAAATAGGGATCAAACTGTATCTCCAATTCTACGGGACCAACTTTAATGAAAAATACCACAGTATTTGAGTCGAAATAGTACCTTTAAGACTGTAGTAGTTTGACCAAAATTGGTGCTGCTATTGCTGGTTATTGCGTGAAGCTCGAACAAACATCCACGGATTTGGCTTCAAAAGCCCTTAATTAGTCGATCTGAGTAGTTTTTTTATTATCTTTCATTTACAAAATTTTACATTTAACAATTTTATTATTAGTTTTATTATATCTTTGATTTACAGAACTTTACATTAAACAATTTTATAATAGTAATAGATATGTCCATGACTCATGTATAAAAATTTGTGCTCATCAAACAAAGTTTCCCCACTCTGTATTCATTTCTTCTATCACATAATAAATAACTTTATTTAAATAAAGGATTAAGTACTTTTTACTACTAACAATCAACGGGCAATCTCATGCAATCCATACGGACAATAGTCGATGCGTTTGTATGTAAATCATTTGTGTCAAAGAGAACAGGCCGGACAATTAGCAAGAGAAAAGGACAAATAAAAAGTAATATCGAGCGACAATACAAAAGGCCATCTCTAGACGTAGCGGGTCGTCTGACGGTTCGGTATTAATTTGCATGGCGTTATTAGTGTATAAAGATTCAATGTATTTGGACTAGTTTTTTAATACTAACTTTGTAAGATAATTAATGGAATTAAGAATAGTGGATAAAAAAATAACGTTGAAGCCAATCTTGAATGATGTTTTTATATACGTGAGTGTAAATGTAACAGCACTATCGCTGTATGAGCGAAAGGTGTATAGAGGCGACGCCATTTATAATCCTGTTCCATATGTGCACGGATAGAAACGTAAAAAATGTAACAAAAAGTATAAGCCAAGTTTAAAAATATATAATTTTAGAATTTTAGTTACTAATTCTGTTTTTATGTTAAATTTCTAACAAGAAGTAAACATGAATAATAGTTTTTACTGCACCACTTTATCTATCTATAAAAGGAAATATCTTTATTCTGATCACCAGATGACTCAATCAGACATTTCGAAATTTCTCGAAATTTCCGGCTACCATAGGCCTAAAGTTTTTACTCTAAATACCACGACATTTACCATTTCACGACATCTTCTTCTATACATATATTAAAATCATAAACGAGCCATGTCTGCACAATGAATATTAAAAAAAAACATCCATACAGGTTGTACTTATGTTACCGGAGCCAAAAATATAGTTTTTCTTAGAAATTTTGTCTGTTTGTCGGTTTGTCTGTGCGTTTGTGCGCGCTAATCTCAGAAACGACTGAACCGATTTAAATGCGGTTTTCACTGTTGCATTGTGGCAAGCTTCCTGTAATATTTAGTGTTTGTTTC
>WUAW01000329.1:27211-49017 GCA_017165845.1 Thaumetopoea pityocampa | reverse complement strand
CATATATCTCTTAGCTGATGACACGTTCACAAAGTATAGAAAGCAATGACAGAATCATGGAAATAGGACGATACATTACGTCATCCATTATTTTTAGAGCAATCGTTTTCGCTAGACGCCGATATTTGAGACACGCCGTCTAAGTGAATGGTGTCTTAAACCTGAACTATTTCGCTTTATAACAAAACATGGTTTAACAATAGTATCTACTAGGTAAACCTAACATGCTCTTTTATTCCGGTATAATAATGCAGATAGTCGCATCTCATCGCATGGATGCTGTGAGTAATAGAAATGCACTTTGGTGCGATTATTATTATTATTTTGATAATGGCGGCAAGTTTATTCTGCAATTCACTCAATATATATTGCATTTCCCAAGATGCCCAAGAAGTGTGGAAATAATGCTAAATCCTTCTTTTTTAAGAGGTATTCAGATGATGAAACCTGGTAGCCTAGGTATGCCAAACTTTTAAAGCAATTCATGAGTATGGCATAAATGGGTTTGTAATCTATAGAAATACATTCCATTATTCCACATTTTTTAATGTAGGAATTTAATTAGCTTTATGTAAACTTGTTTCTATCACTAAGCACTGGCCTTTAATTATACCACTTGGAGTTAATGTGCGATTTGACGTGAGTTGTATAATCAAAGACGTTCAACATTACTCTAATGAATTCCTTTGATAATTGCTAATTTATTGCTAACTATTGTCAAATATACAACTTCCATATGTTTTTGAATGCTTACCAAATAGATCTGCGTGCGGACAAAAATAGATCTAATTTCTGCATATTCAAGTGAATTTTCAATTAGGCATAGATAATTAATTCTCAAAATGCCTACAGAGAATAGCAAAGTGTTTTAATGGGTCGCGAGACCGATTTTGATATAAACTAAATATTACTTAAACTTATTTAGATTAGATTAACTTCGTGATTTAGATTAGATAAACTTCGTGAGGAAACCTGCATGCCTGCATGGGTGTGTGAAGTCTACCAACCCGCACTAGGCCAGTGCGGTAGACTATGGCCTAATCCCCCTCCTGATCAGGGAAGATCCGTGCCCCTGTAGTGAGGACGATATGAACTGGAGATGAATGAATATAATATATGCTGTGTGACACCGGCATAACAATAGCGTCATTATATCTCTTACTGTGGATGGTGTGAGTACCAGCTAAGGGATGTATCAGGATGATGAACAGCAGCGTTATCCTCTTATTCAATCAAAATCTACATCTACAATGCGATCTCCAAAATGCCTGCAAAAGCGTAGACATTGTGGCTGATCGTGTTTTAGGAGGAGGCTCAACTCCAGATGTAGACTTCCTTGGGCTGATGATAATGTTGATAAATAAAATATAACTACTTAGATTAAAAAAAATTTTTAAAAAACTAGAATTTTGAAAAACAAAATCACCTGTATTTTTGAACTAAATAGTGTCAATTATAAGAATAAAATTCTACTATTTTTTTTTAATTCTACTATTTTTAAATTTCTTCTATTTACGATAAATCGTAATCTAAAAGTTAGAACAATTTTTCTCTTTCTCTTACTAATCAATTTAGGCTTTTGTATTTCTCTTGCTGAGCAATTGTTAAATTGATGCTCTAGTAAAGAAAATCTAACCGCACACTTTTAGTAACTCAACAAAGTTGTGTGCAATACTCCTTTGACCACCGTTGCTAATCTCTATACTGTCGGATTTTGTCATCTATGCCCAACTGAAAATTTTACCTATATTTTTCCATGCCCATTTTTAAAATATTAATTACTACCACATTCTACCATTATTCCGGTACTGTTTTCATAGAAAGATTTGCTTTTAATTGTATTTGCCTCGTACATAAAATAATATAAAAAATCAAACCTAGAATACAACCCTATCACGATGGGTACGCGAAGCTTTCAATATACGTGATATTGCGGAAATTATCGATATTTTTCTCCATTCTGTCGATTTTCTTTTTTCTAAGCGTGTGTTTTTTATTCAAGGTCAACCACCAGTACGATACAGCATCGTTTCCGGAGACTCAGAGCATCGCTTCACCATCGAGCCTCTCACTGGCACAATCAGGACTTCTGGACTATTGGACCGAGAATCTACTCCCGCTTACCTTCTAAATGTCAGAGCTACCAACGGAAACCCTTCAAGTTTCGATCAAACACAGGTACATTAGATACATAATACATGAATACATACATACATAGATTATGAATGTTGTTCTATCTGAATTCCATAATCTAACTCGGAAATCTTTCCCGACGTGTGCACACCAATTTACCAAAAAATCATCGCAGTCGGATGGATGGTATAGGAACATATACTGGACATATGAAGAAACATTAATTTTGACAACTTGTTTAAATAAATAAAGCGATTAATATAAAGCGATTCAATAGAATCGCTTTATTTTTTCTCTGTTCGATGGAAATTTTTTAAATAATTTTAAGCTAACTCCCCTAATAACTAATTTTAAGCTTAGAATTGGATAGGGATGCAATATTAAAGAGGTAGAAACTTAGATTATTAATCCGCATTCGTAATCTGAATAAGAGATTGTAAATTTCATCAGTAGACTAAAAAGCAGAAAATAGTGTTTAAATAAAAATAAATATTTCATCGACAATTTTTTTTAAGACGGACTAATATAAAAGTATAAAATCATTTAGATTTAAACGAAAACTGTAAAATTCTACTCTCTACACTCCTTACTATTATTACTACCATATATACTTGTTTCATTGCATTGCTTGCACACACGCAGACATGTAGCGAGCCAGTGTACAGCCTACCTGATGATACATCATTATCATCGGCTAATGCTGGACATAGGCCTCCTTATAAAAGAACGTTTACCATAATCTCCACGCTCGGTAAGTATATTAAAGATCGCAGTAGATTTTAATTGAACAACAGGATAACTTCGTCGCCTATTATTGTAGTACTTTTCTAAGCTGATTCTCACAGCATCCATACGAAGATATGGAGTGACGATGTTATTATGCCGGAGCCACACAGCAGAAATAGATGCTGATGATAAATAGCTACTGCAATCTATCGACATCTACAAACTATTAAAGACAGATGATCAAACTCGTTTCTCATGTATGTAGGTATATTGCGACTGCTGAAAATTGAGTTGTTATGCCTCTTGAATTGTTCTCCTGTCGAGTTCTGTGCTTACGATTGCATACCTTAGATACATAGGAACGCTTGGACCGGTGACTGGCTGTAGAATAAAGGCAGGAGAAATTTTGGGGGAAGAAAAAGGAATGGACTAATATCTATGTAATCTATCTAATCATCTATACTATTATAAAATTTTTAAATGTCAAATTTTCAAAAATCAGAGATACTGAAAAAGAAACTACTCAGATCGTATAATTAAGGGCTTCTGAAACCAAATTCATCGATGTTTGTTTGTTTGTTTTTTCGGGTTTCGCGCAAAAACCAGCTGGTAGATTTTAGTTAAACTATTACAGTCTTAAAGGTACTATTCCAACTTAAATACTGTGGCATATTTTATCAAAATAGGTCCAGTAAAAATGAAGATACAGCTTGATCTTTGATAGCTGCCGTTAAGGTACGAGAGGTCAAGTAAAATTGATTCTAAGGCTTTTTATATTTATATATACAGATTTATCTATGATTGTGTCGGAATTTCTCATGTAGCGGAAAACCAACATTCACGCGGGCGGAGCCGCGGGCAAAAACTATTTAGAATATAATCCTGTGTCTGCACAAGAAAATGCTCCAGCTTTAATCTCATTTATTGACTCAGGTTCAAATAACACTTGAAGACATAAACGACAACATACCAGAGTTTGGCACATCTTCGGTCAGGGTATCAGTAGCGGAGTCAGCAGCGATAGGGTCCGTCATCTATGCAGCCAAGGCTGTGGATGAAGACGATGGTAGGAATGGACTTGTTAGCTACCATCTGGTATCTGCCACTGGGCCAGCGAACACTTTCGCTGTTAACATTCAGCATGGACTTGTTACCTTGTTAAGGTATGTATTATTTATTTTTATCTTTTACCATAATCCCTACCTAAGCTTTCTTAAAATAGAAAAAAATCTTTCAAATATTAAAGGTTTGCTGGTAGAAAACTCAATTGTGGGTTAAGCTCGCCTTTGTACATTTATTTTTAATCACCATATTTTTGTGCTTTGTACAATATAGAATTAAAGATAGAAATACATAGACTTCACGGTTACTAATATGTCCGCTAAGCGTGATCGATCAAATTTGTTTATTAGGGTGTATTGTGGGTATATTTGTATGTATATTTCAATGGAGATTTTGATGTTACTGATGTTACGTAAATAAATAAATGTCAATAAACAAAAGATAATATCAAGAATTAAGCTGGGTCTCTACCTGTTAACTAAGACCCAACAAAACAGAGAACGAATTTTATTATTTCAAAATTATATAGAATAATTTTACACAATGCTTTCTTTCATCATATACGTGTAAAATACTATCGAAATAATGAATTTTGAATAACTTCCACTCAGAATCCAATCATATCGAATGTACTCCCACAAACCAAATTTTATGTCTTATCGTTTTGTTGTACAGGTCTTTAGATTATGAAAACCTCGTCCGCCATACCCTGATCATCTCAGCAAGGGACGGTGGAGTGCCAGCACTTAGCACCAACCTAACGTTAATAGTAGATGTTCAAGATGTGAACGACAATCCTCCAGTATTTGAACATGAGTCATATAATGCTAACGTACTAGAATCTGAAACTGTAAATGCTAAGGTAAGTAGCACTTGTAATCATTTATTCAAATTATAGTCCAATAGGTAATGATTAAATCTCTAAGAAGGTAGGTCTAACTAGTACCGTTAAATAATGAGAATTAAAGTTAATCAACATTCTTCGTGAAGAGCATTGCACCCGTTTCCTGACTTCACAAAATTTTCGCGATGTCATCATCGGAAGTCATTTGTAGGAACGCTCATTGCCATTTCATTTTGAATTCATGATGTCGATCCCATACAATACGTGAATTGGATTGAAACCATATACGTTATGAGCTGTAAATGTTATCGTTCATTAAACTACATATATTTATTCGGGCCTATAAAATGAATTAACATGTGTACATAAATACGAATCAACCTACATGAGCCTTTTGTAGAAGATGGTCTATCGAATGATAATTATAGTTTTAAAAATAAATTGAGTTTACAAAAACGAGTAAAATGTTACTTAAACAGATCCTCTCTGATCCAAGAGAAATAATTTAATTTTCTAAGGGATACAATTTGGTTCGGCTGATTATTATTTTATAAATCTTTTATTCACATATTTTTTTAAATATTTAAATTAATACATACATACATACACCCACGCCGGTATCCCATAGGTAGGCAGAGACCACAGTTTGCCACATACTACGATCCTGACACACCTCTCTCGCCTTATCCACATCCATACACCTTTTCATACACTTTCGTCGATTAAGGGTGCTATATAACTTGGCCTTTTTGGAACAAATTGTTAATATGGTTAAGTAAGTTTTTCCTGGGCGCCCTCTTCCAACACTTCCACTTACATTTGCCCGGTATATTCGTTTCGTCGATAAAATCTCACTCATTCTTTCTAAATGACCAAACCATTTAAATTAATAAACTTTTTCTTGTATATAACTTTCTTTAATGTAAATATTTACATACTTGTATTACGCGTGATATAATCCGTATGAATGTCATCGAATTTCTAAATAAATAAAAAAACACAATAAAGCAACCTTCACACTTATTTAATATAGTCGAAATCAAACTAGAAAAAATAACTACTGTGTGAATAAATATGTTAACCTTTATAACCTATAACTAGTTTTAATAAACAACTAGTTTAAAATTAGACCTTTCTTCCACAGATTTTAGAAATCCAAGCAATAGATAAAGACACAGGTAACAATGCAAGGATCACATACAAAATAACAGCAGAAGTAACTAATAATACAGATGATGAATACTTCAAGGTACAGTCTAGCAGTGGTTGGGTGTATCTAGCAAAGCAACTAGACAGAGAAACAACAGCCAGGCACAAGATGATAATTACAGCAGTTGACAATGGCATTCCACCACTCTCAGCCACTGCTAGCTTAATTGTCAATGTAATGGATGCAAATGATAATGATCCTGTGTTTAGTAAAGCGGCCTATGAGTTTCAAGTGGAGGAGAACAAGAAAGCTGGAGCTTTTGTAGGAAAAATTGCAGCTACTGATGCAGATTTGGGTGATAATGCCATCGTTCGATATAGTTTGTTCCCGTCAAATACCAGTTTCAATATCAATCCAATCTCAGGTAAGTTTATGCAATAATTAATAATTGTGCTACCAGTACAGATAATGAATGCGATTGTAAATGGTGTCGCCTTTATTCACCTCTCGCTCGCGCACTCACTGTTTTACCGACGATTATAGACTGCATATAAAAAATTTCATTCATTTGTTGACCTCATCGCTATTGTTTTGAACGCCACTATCCATTTCTCATCATCGTTGGTTTTATATACGTAATTAAATAGATGATCATTTTATGAGTTCAAATTACAACTGTACATACATATACATACACGATGGCGTGAATAAATGAATGTATTGATAATATATATAGATGATGGCGTGGTAAGCAATTTGGCTTCACAGATACAGAACAATGAATTCTAATAAAAGCTATTTCATAAATTTTATCAATATCTATTTCATAAATATTAATAACAGTGATTCTGAAATTCAACCAAAATCAGTTCTATGTAGTCATTGAACATTCTTTTCTAAAATATATCCACAGGCATTTATATAACCGGTAAGGCACGTCTCATTACATATGTACATACCCAGCTTAAAACAATGAATTTCACCGTAATACCAAATAAATGCATTGTTTATTCTGACGAAGAGCTCTGCTTGCACCCGGCCACTTACTTTGAACACATCGCCGGCACTTTGAAAGTTAAAACCCAAAGTGTGTAGACCCTCGACTCATCAAGAACAAACACACTCTCCAAACAAGAATATTTTAATACCTGCACAATTTAAGAATATAGGGAGCAGATCCGATGGCTTTGTTTATATTAGACCTTCCCATGGTGGGCTTTCTATATGGTTTACTTTTAAATTCTTTTATGTAGCTTTTTCTAAACTATGGGATTATTTCTTTTAAGTAATCGATTTGATTATGGATTTAGACTATAAAAATTAATTAATCATAAAAGATGTTCAACGTAGTCTTTGTTTTTAACATAATTAAATTTAATGTGTAACTCGTTTAACCATGAAAAAATTTAAGTAATTAAATATTAATAAAATAATGGTACCCCTGATACCGAGAATAACAGTCATACAGAAAATCCAGAAAATAACAGTGCGTAGTGTGATTAGGTAAGTACATGATCTGTGTATAAGATTCAAAATAAATGTATTACCGTAGATGGTTTTATCTGGCTACGTCTCTACAATCTTCAATGATTTGCCACTTAACCCGATATGCAAATAAGAATTTTCTGTTAAACCTGATGATTCTTATCTTATAGATGTTTATCACCAAAGTCGTGTGAGTTTTTCGCATCGATGCACTGTTTAAAAAGGGTGGGTGGCACTTCGTTATCCACTATAACTGACTGATGAATGGTACGGCTTTCCGTCTCAATTCGGCTTATCAGCGATCGACACTCCACAAGCTAGTTAGTGTGCTTACGCTTTGGTCCACGCGAAATTCGTAAATCATCGATGACGTATGTATGTGTTCACGATTGGATTTGTATGCGGTCTTTTAAGAGCATAATTGCCAAAGCTATTTTAAAGCTTCTTAAATATAAGAGCAATGCTAGAACTTTTCCCACAAATTGCAGACTGTTATGAATTAGCTGCTAACTTTAACAAATCACATTACATCTCGCTAATTGAAAGTTTTGCTAGTGAAACACTGCAAAATATGGTTTTTACGCAGTTTATAAAATGGTGTTCCTTTTTAATCGCATCGGGGGCTAGCTTAACGAAATCGATACATCCTTGTCTTTAAAAATGAATCAAAAGCACTCGCTCGTTTTTTGTCACCAATGTATTTTGGTCAATTTTTATTAATTGCAACTACCGATGTAAGACCAAGGCTAGCTGAGTCTCGCCTCGGCCTTGCATAAGCAACACTATCTGCAACGATCAGTACTGTGACCATTACATGAGAACTACATAATGAAATATGTGCGTCAATTTCGAATTATAAACGTCGTTGGATGCGTACGCCCCGTGACCTGCTATTAACTATTATTAAAATATTGCTTCGTAGGATCCCCGCTATTCTCTCCCATGTTTTATTGCAAGCTTTACCAGTACCAGATACTGTCGTCGACTATTTAATGCACGTACGTTACGAATGTGTGTGTAGGACGCACTTGGGCCCTACAACTAGTTTTGTTGACGGATACCTTTTATTTTCTTATGTTCTCAAATGAATTATAGGTGTAAAGTGTGGTTGGAATCGCACTGCATGACAGTTCGCTATATATTTTCGTAATAACAAACAAGTATTGAACAAAAAATGTAATTGTGATCGTCGTTGTAAATGATTTCGCTTTGTGTTAAGAAAGTAACGAACGGTGTTGAGAGAAACTATAAAAAATTCAATTTTTAATCATAAGATAATAAAATAATAATAAAATTATAATTCTATCTAAATCTTTACGAACTCCAAAATTAAAACTATAAACAAATAATATTTTTCTTTTTTAATTGTGACAATCCTTTTTTGAACTTTGTAATCACATTTTGCTATGATTTTTATTATATTTCATATTAATGCTATATTATAAAGGTGAAATTCCAACAAAACTGAGCTATACAATTTTGTGATATATTAATATAATAATACATTGACCCTTCTGTCCAATAGAAGTACTCTATGTTTAGGTATTGTTTAAATAAATTTTAATTATTTAAATAAATATTGTCATAATAATACAAAAGAAAAAATATAATGCTGTGTTTCTAAAATAAAAACATTATTTTTTTAATAAAAGAAATAAACAAAAATCTTTGAAAAGAATATTACAGTTTTTGTATTCGTTATAATGTTTTTTTACAAAAATAATAATTTCAAAGAACACTCCAGACTGATTATATTTGCAGTAGAAATAATAATAATATTTTTATCTATTTCTCAATATGACTAAGATGTCATATTATTTTCCTATTACATAAACAATGCTTTAATATGAATTTGATTATAATCGTATAAATATACAAATGCTTGACTTTTTGCAAATTTATCGCTTCTTCTGTTAGCTCAATTTTAGTCTCTTAAAAAATAATCTTATTAAACATACTAAAGTCCATAGAGTTTTACGGATAATCATCATAAGTAATTTTGCCTTGGAGTCGTTTCTTTTGTATATGCCTGATTTTAGAGTTAATTTCAAATAAATAGCTATGTAATTATCTAAAAAAAATATCTAAAAAAACTGGGTTCTGCTATCTATTGAGAGGTTTAGAACTTATCAAAAATAAAGTGATTTTAATAATGATTTTATTGTGTTATAGGCATAATAACAACTAAAGAAATTCTAGACAGAGAATATAAATCATCTTACTCTTTATTTGCTGAATCAAAAGACCAAGGAACTTTACCGAGATCAAGCAGAGTTCCAGTCTCCATTAATTACATTTTGCTATCATTTTTATTATATTTCATATTAATGCTATATTATAAAGGTGAAATTCCAACAAAACTGAGATATACAATTTTGTGATATATTAATATAATAATACATTGACCCTTCTGTCCAATAGAAGTACTCTATGTTTAGGTATTGTTTAAATAAATTTTAATTATTTAAATAAATATTGTCATAATAATACAAAAGAAAAAATATAATGCTGTGTTTCTAAAATAAAAACATTTTTTTTAATAAAAGAAATAAACAAAAATCTTTGAAAAGAATATTACAATTTTTGTATTCGTTATAATGTTTTTTCACAAAAATAATAATTTCAAAGAACACTCCAGACTGATTATATTTGCAGTAGAAATAATAATAATATTTTTATCTATTTCTCAATATGACTAAGATGTCATATTATTTTCCTATTACATAAACAATGCTTTAATATGAATTTGATTATAATCGTATAAATATACAAATGCTTGACTTTTTGCAAATTTAACACTTCTTCTGTTAGCTCAATTTTAGTCTCTTAAAAAATAATCTTATTAAACATACTAAAGTCCATAGAGTTTTACGGATAATCATCATAAGTAATTTTGCCTTGGAGTTATTTCTTTTGTATATACCTGATTTTAGAGTTAATTTCAAATACATAGCTATGTAATTATCTAAAAAAAAAAATATCTAAAAAAACTGGGTTCTGCTATCTATTGAGGGGTTTAGAACTTATCAAAAATAAAGTGATTTTAATAATGATTTTATTTTGTTATAGGCATAATAACAACTAAAGAAATTCTAGACAGAGAATATAAATCATCTTACTCTTTATTTGCTGAATCAAAAGACCAAGGAACTTTACCGAGATCAAGCAGAGTTCCAGTCTCCATTAAAATTACTGATGTAAATGATAACCCTCCAGAAATTATAGATCCAAGAGAAGATGTCGTAAGTGTGAGAGAAGAACAACAACCAGGTGCTGAAGTAGCTCGAGTTAAAGCTATAGACAGAGATAATGGTATCAACTCTTCTATAACATATTCTATTTTGAGTGAGAGAGACATGGATGGAATTGGTGTATTTATTATCGATCCCAAGACTGGAGTAATTAAGACTAGTACAGGTAGGTATATCTATTTTCTTTTTTCAAATATTCTTAAATATAATAACTTCGTTAAATAGTTTTCGCTATATTAACGATATTTTTCTTTTAGTACTGGATCATGAAGAGAGATCGATCTACAGGTTGACAGTCGCTGCTACGGACGGTGGAACCCCTCCAAAACAGACAGAGAGGCAATTAAAAGTTGAAGTTTTGGACTTGAATGATAATAGACCAACATTTACCAGTTCTAGTTTATCTTTCAAGGTAACTAAGCACTATATTTTCAATATCTGGCACTATAATACTATAAGTAATAAGATAAATTTTAATTACGAACAAAATTTTTAGTTTTTCATTTTTTCGTTTTCAGGTGAGAGAAGATGCAAAAATTGGTCATGTAGTCGGCACTGTAACGTGTTGTGATGGTGATATTTCAGATAATTCTGTAAACGGTGATAACGAAAAGCAAATTTCATACTTACTGATGCCATTAACAGCTGATCATTCTCCAGGAACTTTTGAAATAGACCGCCGTTCAGGTTCTTTAGTTGTGGCCAGACAATTGGATAGAGAAATACAAGATGAATATCGCCTTGAAGTTAGAGCATTAGATACATCTGCTACTAACAACCCCCAAAGTAGTGCTGTGACAGTCAAAATAGAAATTGTTGACGTTAATGATAATGCTCCTCAATGGCCAGAAGATCCTATTAATATTGAGTTATTAGAAATTACTCCGATAGGTACTATAGTGTATAATTTCACGGCAAAAGATGCTGATGAAGGTCCAAATGGAGAATTAAATTTTCGGATAGTATCATCTTTACCCTCAAGTAAAGACGTATTTAATTTAGATCTTCTTACTGGTTCTTTAACACTAACATCTCAACTAGACTATGAAACATTGAAAGAATATTGGCTAATTATTGAAGCTACAGACCTAGCAAACAATTTTGCGGAAAGAATGACAACTTTAGCCACTGTTCACATTTCAATTATTGATGCGAATGATAATACTCCAAATTTTGTGTCAGCTGAAAAGGCAATTGTAGCATTAAATACTCTGTCAGGCACTTTATATCAAGCATTAGCAGTTGATGCAGATTCGGGAGAGAACGGTAAAATATCTTACTACATATCAGGTGGAAATGATCGTGCGTACTTTTCTATGGAATATGATACTGGTAAGCTGACTTTATCGAATAAATTATCCCAAGATATATCAAGAGTGAGACCTGGACAATATAAATTAAACCTAACTGCTTCGGATCATGGCCTACCATTTCCAAGGCAGAGTCATATGGTTTTAGAACTTATTTTGCAAGAGTCAACCAATGTTCCGCCGAGATTTACTGATTCATATTACAGAGCTAACATTAGTGAAGATATTAGGCCTGGTAGTTTTGTTACTAGATTATCTGCTAAATCTCCAAGAGGTAATGCAAGTAAGTATACTACTTTATGTTAAAACCAGCCCTACTTAACATTAACTAAATCAATTATCTGCTAGTTCATATGGTAAAATATATAATAGAATATTTTTATAGCTCTTAAACTTTTAACAAAGTGTTTATATACATTGTAGAAAATGATGAATACCAATATATAACTGACGTATAGTTGTTTTGTATCTGCCGATACATTAAAACTGTTCCTACTTTTGAATAGGCTGTTAATGTTACAGTATATATGTGATAGAAAATGATAAAATCAAAGCGTAGATAGCCATACATATATACAAGTACACTACTATAACCAAACCACGTAACTTGCTTATACTTTATTTCTATTTTTAGGTAATCTAACGTACACGATACCTCATGGAGTGGCTGACGATAAATTTGCAATCGACAATCTACTCGGGACAATTACAGTGAAAACTAAAATTGACCGTGAAGAAAGAAATCAATATGTATTCCCCGTCTATGTAACTGACTCAAGCACATTTCAATCAACCACTAACTTTGACGTAGCTACTATGACCATAAGTGTAATGGATGTCAATGATAATCCACCGAACTTTAAAACAGGGTCTTGTTACCCCTTAACTGTGCCCGAAAACAACGATCCTGAAGTAATTCATACAGTTACAGCAACAGACAGAGACATTGGTGCAAATGGTGTTATTACATATAGCATTACATCAGGAAATAATGGGAACAAATTTTCTATCGATTCAACCTCTGGCAAATTAACAGCTAAAACTTTGGATCGTGAGACTCAGTCGAAATATCTTCTTACGATTACTGCATTCGATCATGGATCACCAGTAGCTTTACAAGGCTCTTGTAATATAACTGTTATAGTGGAAGATCAAAATGATAATGACCCGGTATTTGATACTGGTCATTATTCCGCAGCGATTCCTGAAGATGCTATGATTGATACATCAGTGATTAAAGTGAGAGCTACTGACGCTGATTTGGGTTTTAATAAACGAATTGTTTATTCACTAGCAAATGAGAGCCAAGGACTGTTCAGAGTTGATAATAAAACTGGCATAATTTTTACAACTGGGTATGTATTTTAATTAAATTAATTCAATTAAACAAAAACGTAAAACTACCAAAAAAAAATATATTAAATCAACTAATACTATATTTTGCTATCGTTTCGCTGTAAACAAAAACTGACTACTGATTATATTTTTTCTTGTTATTACAGAACTTTCGACAGAGAAAAAACAAACGTTTATCATTTTGAAGCTGTCGCTGCCGACGAAGGACGATATATAACACGCTCCCAAAGGGTTTCAGTCGAAGTCACAATAAACGATGTGAATGATAACAAACCAATATTTACTAAATATCCCTTTAAAGAGCAAGTGGCAACTTTAACTCCACCTGGACAGAGCCTTCTTCGGGTTTCAGCTACTGATAATGACATAGCAACTAACGCAGAAATACTTTACGAACTAATGGACACTTCAAACCATAAATTTCGTATCAATCCTACAACAGGAGTACTTACTGCAACACAAAGCTTAGCAAGTGAAAATGGAAAGCTTATTCACCTAAAAGTAATGGCAAAAGATAAAGGAAATCCACCCCAAACTTCAATTGGACTAATAGAAATCCGTGTTGGTGAATTTTCGGATCAAACAACAACATTAAACTTCCAAAATTCTACATACAACGTCACTATTGAAGAAAATCTGCAGTATGGCAAAGACGTGCTCCAAGTAACTGCGGTAAGGAGCGACGGCAGACGGCAGAAAATAATTTATGAAATCGGCAACGGCAATGATCAATACGCTTTTGAAATAGACTCTAATTCCGGTGTAATAAGGGTGAATAACTCGGCGAATCTGGATTATGAGTCGTACCCCGGTCCAAGAAGGCTGCTTGTCGTAGTCGCTCGCACAGAAGGTTCGCCCGTCTTATACGGGTATTGCGACGTTATAATAAATCTGATCGATCAAAACGACCACGCTCCTCGGTTTACACAACAACAATATATCGCAAATGTCCTTGAAGGAAACACTAAGGGTGAATTTGTTGTACAACTAGCAGCCACAGATGGAGATCGCGGTGTCAATGCGAGAATTTTATATCATATCGTTGACGGGAATCACGATAATGCATTTATTATTGAACCAGCATTTTCTGGATCGGTTAAAACTAATATCGTTCTAGATAGAGAAATAAGGGAGTCATATAAATTAACAGTAATAGCGACAGATGAAGGAAATCCACAAATGACGGGCACAGCGACACTAAGGATCAATGTGGTGGACGTTAACGACAACCAGCCAACGTTTCCACCGCCAAATGTCATTTCGGTATCAGAAGGTACGTTTTTACTCGTTTACTTCGCATTCGCATTCGAGTTTTAAATTGCCAAAGGCCGACCTATCGACTTTTTGAAATAAATTGGTGGAATAAAAAACATACGACAAAGAGGGAGGCATTTTACATAATTTGTATTCTCGACTTGGTTACATTGTGATTTTTCGATTCCAACGCTGAGATTAAATAAAACAGACCCCTTTAGGATCGATATTTATTGGACGGTATTACATTTTTTCCGGGCACATGTTTTAGCGGTTCACCAACGGTCCGGAGCATTCGTGACGCTTTTTCTTCTTTTTTTATATCATTGTAAGTCAATAGAGGTTTTGTTTTTCAGAATATTTATTTTGGTGGATCGTTAAAACGGCAGTCAACAAATCGTGCATACATATTTTATTTTTGCAGGAACGGAAGTTGGTACTGTGCTCACATCTGTTACCGCAAACGACGTTGATACGTATCCGGCCCTGAAATACTCGATAATGCACGGTGACAATCATTTTTCAATAGACAAGTACAGTGGAAAGATTGTTTTGAACAAACCTCTGGATTTTGAATCAAAGAAGACTTACGAAGTGAATATTAGTACGTCTGATAGTGAACATGTTGCTAAAACTATGCTTACTATAAAAGTAACCGATGAAAATGATAATTCGCCAGTTTTCGATGATATTTCCTACAACAAAATATTACCAGGTGAGTTTTAGACCACTTATCCGTCTACAAAAGATCGCTTAGTTTAGTTAGCCACATATTGAGTGATATGGGGTTCGATTTTATTGGAGAAAAATTTAAATCAGTGCATTGGTGGTGTAGTGGTCTTAGACACGGCTTACGACAGAAGGGTCGTGGGTTTGATCCCGGTCCCGTACCACTGAGTTATTATTTGTAATTCATGTACGGTCTACATTATAGACACCAATGTACATAACGGAGAAGGAAAACTTCGTGAGAAAACCTGCATTCTCACATAGGTATGTGAAGTCTACCAGCCCGCACTAGGCCAGCACGGTAGACTACGGCCTAATCCCCCTTCTGACCAGGGGAGGTCCGTGCCCCTGTAGTGGGGACGATATGAATTGGGGATAATGATGATGAAATTTAAATCTAATGAAAAATTTTGTAATTCAAAAACAAATTTTTCTGCTGTTTTGCTTTCAACACTATTAAAGCACCGCCTTTCTTGAACCATATATTTGAATATAATAATGATAATGATAATTATTTATAACTTATGTTCGTCTTTGTTATCACATTCACATCACTTATAAATTTTAAAACAATCGCATCAGCAGTTATGAAGAAATGCAAGACTCTTCCACTATAATATATCTTTATATAGCGGTTACTTTCTTTTGAAATTAAAGAAAGTATTAAGATTTATTAAGAGCGAAACTGCAGAATTCAAATAATATCACTTTAAATTACTCTAGCATTATTCCAAATTAAGTCAGGGTCCCTTACGGCCCCTGTTGCAACTAATATTATAGAGACACGAACTGGGACCCATGTTTTTACATGCTTAGTAAAATTCGAAAAAGCTATGGAAATGTGCTCAAACGCGGTTTGTACCTGAAACATTCAGATCCAAATTTGATGTGAAAGTCATACCATAAAATACAAATAATACTAAAATTTCAACGAATTGCCATTTCAGGGGGCGCTGGAACTCTGGATATTGGGTCCGTCAGCGCTAAAGATCAAGATAGCGGAGACAATGGAAAAATTTCCTACTCAATCCTACGACCACCAAAAGGCTATTACATAGATGCTTTTTCTGGTTCAATATTTGTTAACTACAGTGCTCTATTAGCTAATCAGAGAGATACGCAACTGGCTATAGTGGCCACTGATCACGGAAAACCTAATAAAACTGCTGTAGCTTCAGTTCGGATCAGCACGGGAACGACTTCTGAAATCAAACCATTTATTAGACAGGACACCTACAGGTAAGCCATCCTTACACATCGACCACACCTTGTTTATAAACATATATTTATATATGTGTAGTGACTGCTACATAGTCCACTCGTAGATTGTGCTACTCTCGACTGCAAACACATAGAATCTAAATCACTATGATGAAATATAAATAGCAATTATACAGTTGAGATGGTAGCAGACCTCACCAACCATAATACCTGCCTTTTTTACCAGTGAAGAAAATGTCCCGGTGGCCCTGCATTGCACTAATTTTAATGGTATAACAATAACGCAGGGTGGGGCTCGAGCCTATTAAAACCACTAAGCTTCCTCCTATGTGCTTCTTATACCTCACCATGGAATGCGCGTAAGCATTCGTAACCACGATAAAGGCGGGCTGGCGAAAGTTTCAGGTCCTTCTAGCCAGATTCCCGGCCTCAGCACCCCCTGGCCGCACATTATGTGGTGTGAAATCACAGAACAAATAAAAACCGATCATTGTTCTGTGTGTGAAATAGCTTGAAACTTGCTTATCCATTCTTCTCATGTATATAATTATTAGTTATAATATTTAATGCGTGTATATAATTAATAATTATAATTTTTTTTTCATACATCGATTTGATTAGATATCATCCACCTTTATTTTTCAGATTTCATGACTCATGTGGAGATGTAAAGAATCAATTCATCTCATTAATCTCATTTTGAGCAAATATTGAATCACCGAAAATAAATAAATATTTTCTTTTTTAGAAATAACTCGAGATTTCGTATTGATTTCACAATAAATGTGACCAATATGAATTCAGACATACAATTAATATTCAAAATTTTTTAATTTTTTGCAAATTTAAATGAAAAGTGCTAAAATAAGATTTTTAATAATTTTCGATTCTTCTATACAACTAATGAATTATCAGCACACATATATATGTATATGTATAAGTAAATTCATTCAAGCATTTATAAGATGTATGTATGCGCGTGCACATAAATATGTACACGCATATATATATGTGTGTACATGCATATTATCTATCTATCTATACTATAATGAAATTGTTAAATGTCAATTTTTTTAAATCAAAGTTATTCAATAAACTACTCAGGTCGATTAATTCAAGCAATGTAATGTTATTCAGGCTTCTTTTCAGAAGCCTGAATAACATTGGTTTCCCAAATCCGTCGATATTTATTTGTTTGTTTGTATATCATATAACAATACACTTATGTGCAAGAATGTATGTATCTTAGTCATCAGTGATATGATTAAGCGACATTAGAATGAAACTGCATCTTCCACGTGATAATAAATAAATAAAATTTTGTTTGTTTTGATGTTCCAACCAAGTTACATCAGTCGTAGTTACAAATTAACTGCTTAAATAGTAAAGTTTAAGTGCTTTGAATTTAAGGTGTTATAATAACAAGGAATAAAATTTAGTAAATAATACATGATATATATATATATATATATATATATATATAGATGATATTATTTTCCATATGGAAGTTGTACAGAAATATTCTTTAATTTCAGGATTACCGTGAATGAAGATACGGAGAAGGGATCATCATTACTACAAATCGGTATCAACGACGTTCTGAAGAAATACAATCTTGGTTTTCACATCATATCCGGCAATGATGAAAACAAATTTGATGTCACGTCAGAAGGAGCTCTTATTCTTTTTAACAAACTTGACAGAGAGTCTCAAGATTCTTACGTTCTTGGTCTAGCTGCCATTGAACAAGGAAAAATGCTCCCTTATAATCAAAACAAAACATCTATAACAATATTCGTTACTGTAGCAGATGCTAACGATAACTCTCCAATGTTTTCAACAAGTGATTTTGAGTTGACAATCAGTGAAAATATCAAAATTGGATATACTTTAATGCAATTAACCGCGACTGATTCCGATCTATACGGAACGCCCAATTCTTTGATAACTTACAATATTACTTCTGGAGATGATGAGAAGCTATTTTTTGTACATCCTATGACTGGAATATTAACAGTTAACAAAAGCTTAGATTATGATACAGGAAACAGTGAGTATAAACTGATTGTGGTGGCTTGTGATCACGGTGATCCATCGCTATGTAATGCGGCGTATGTAAAAATATTGATAGTAGATGAAAATGACAATGCTCCAACATTCCCAGTTAGTGAATATTTTGAAACTATAGGAGAAAACGAAAGGGTTGGTACTTCAATATTTACAGCAAGAGCAACCGATTTGGATAAAGGAAGATACGGAAAACTAAACTATTCCATAGTGGCCTTCAATAGAAATGATGATTCTTGGAAAATGTTTCTAATAGATTCTTCACTAGGCTTAGTTAATTCGAATGCTGTGTTTGATTATGAAATTAAAAACAAATATGAATTTTCTATAAAAGCTTCGGATTTAGGAGGTAAAAGCACAACTGTTAGAGTTCGCATTGATATAGAGAGTAGAGATGAGTTTTATCCTCAATTTACACAAAAAACGTACAAGTTCCACATGCCAAAATCAGGCTCAATTCCAGCAGGTTATATTATTGGACAAGCAACAGCAACTGATAGAGACAAAGGAATTGACGGCAGAATAGTCTATCAGCTGTCTACATCGCATTCATATTTTAAAATAAACAGAACTACAGGTGTCATAATATTAAAAAAGAAAGTCGATTCAGTACAAAATTTATTCGGGGCCGATAAGTCAATTAGTTTAGTTGTTACAGCAAGTTCTGGAAGACAAGGGTCTTTAACAAATAAAACTGCTGTAGAAATTGGAATGAACGATATGGCATTAACTTCTGACGGGAAGCACATTAGTGATGCATCTGCTGCACCAAGTGGAGGTTTATCAGATTGGGCGTTAGGGTTACTTATTGTTTTCATTGTTATAATAATTATATTTGCGGCAGCATTTCTATTTTTGCATATGAAGAATAAAAGACATAAAAAAGTTAATAAACCTGGACTGAATTCTGAAGGTGTTGGCGCTACGAATAGTTATGTTGACACAAGTGCTTTTGATACAATTCCAATCAGAAATACTGGAATGGTAAATTCTGCAGGGCAGTTCGCACCTCCAAAATATGACGAGATTCCACCTTATGGACCTCACACAACAAGTTCCAATTCAGGAGCCGCCACAACATCTGAATTATCTGGGTCCGAGCAATCAGGTTCTAGTGGTCGAGGTTCTGCTGAGGACGGCGAAGACGGCGAAGACGAAGAAATTAGAATGATAAATGAAGGACCACTGCAAAGAGAATCTGGCATACACAGGAAGACAAATGGAGTAGATGATGACAATTTATCAGATGTATCTGTACATAATACTCAAGAATATCTAGCAAGGCTAGGAATAGTTGATACAGGAACTGGTGGTGGAGCATCTACTTCAGCTAGAAGATGTTCAGAAAATGTAGGAAATAAAGATACCATGTTACATCATGCTCCCATAGACTCAATGCATATATTCGATGAAGATGGTAGTCACGAAAATGATATAACTAATTTAATATATGCCAAATTGAATGAAGTCACAGGCAGTGAGAGGGCAAGTAGTGCTGATGAAGCTAGTGCCGCTGTGGAAAGAGCTATGGCTTTAGGAGCTTTTTCTAGCACTGCAGGTGACAATACTGCTGTACCTACAGCAGGTCCTTCCATGACAGGAAGCTTAAGTTCCATAGTACATTCTGAAGAAGAATTAACAGGAAGTTACAATTGGGACTATTTACTAGATTGGGGACCTCAATACCAGCCTTTAGCCCATGTTTTCTCTGAAATAGCAAGACTGAAAGACGATGCTGTGTCCTTACAAAGTGGTAACAGTGCAGCTTCAAGTGTTAAAAGTAAATCAACTTCAATGTCTGGTGGTAAAAGTGTGCCTCCGCCTTTATTAACAACAGTTGCTCCGAGAACATGTCCAGCACCATCTTTGTCTTGTAGACAACCACAGCTTTTGTTGCCGAGGTCACCAATAAGCCATGATGTTCCTGGCGGGTTCTCTGCTGCCGCCGCCATGTCTCCTTCTTTCTCACCTTCTTTATCGCCATTGGCGACAAGATCGCCGTCAATGTCACCATTAGTAGGACCAGGCTTACCACCAGCACCGGCCAATAGGAAACCACCGCATTCCACTATGAGAATATGAACTCTATCGTAGTATATTGTATATATCAACGACTGTTTTGCCTATAGTGTAGTTATTAATATTTATTCGGCCGATCTAATTGGCCCTATTCATTTTGTGCATATTTTATTTAACGTTCTTCGATATGCCCAAAGTGATATCTAAGCGCTTATTACCGATTTTTGCGGTAAATGTATATAAAATAAAATCGGGTGTAACACTTAAGTGTAAATATTATACATACATTGTAAAAATATATAAGACTGCCATTTTTAATGTTTAAAGAACAAAACAGCTTTACATTAAGCTATAAGTATTATTTTAGGAGTTGAAAATTTGTAGTGATGTGCCAAATCGATTGAATTTACTCATGTTTTACGATCGATTTAGTTTATCACGGATTACTGTTAGCTTTATTACGCCCTGTTTTTTGTATTATTTTGTAAAATTCACTTATAGATGCAATAAAATTATATAATACTATAGTTTTGTTGTCTTCAGTTAGTGTCGTTTCTACTGTGATTTTTCTAGAAATGCCTAAAGACGCTCGGTTCAGTTTTTTTTTGTTATATAATGTTTTTAAAACGAGAATTTAGCACGTTAATACGTTTTGTAAATTAATTGCAGTGTGCAGAAGAGCTGATGTTGAGTTTTTTAATACGAATTGTTAACTGATGGGGAACATTTTTTTATTAAGGCGCGGTGCGATGTAAGCATGAATTCAACGCTCTTTGGTATAGGGTTGAAAGTTGTATATCATATTAAATTGAAAATTTTCTTGGACCTGCTTATGAGGATTATTTGTTTGGATATTCTATTATTATTAAACTAGGTCGATCCAGTCGATCAAATTCTCATCATTAATTTGATTCTGCCGTTGATAAAACAGATAATTCTGTTAAAAAGTGTAATTTTCTTGGGTGTATTACAAATTTTTAAATTACTTTTGTGTATTTCATTCTTACAAATTTTTAAATTACTTTTGTATATTTCATTCTGAGACAGTCGCTATCTAATTAAGTAACTAATTTGTTCATTTCACATGTACTTTTCCTCCGTCGGAGAACCAGTGACACAAGCGTGACTGTGTTTGTGTATATTTTTCTCCGCCGGAGAACCAGTAACACAAGCGTGACTGTGTGTGTGTATATTTTTCT
>WUAW01000329.1:1835-18657 GCA_017165845.1 Thaumetopoea pityocampa | reverse complement strand
TTTTGAAAGTGGTCTATGAGAAAAAAAGTCTGGGAACCTCTGTTTTAGTGTAATTAGCGTGTAAGGTACATGTGTATAACTACTGCATCGTCATCATCCCCAATCCATATCGTCCCCACTATAAGGGCACGGACCTCTCAAATCAGGAGGGGGATTAGGTCACAGTCTACCGCGCTGGCCTAGTGCGGGTTGGTAGACTACACACACCCATGCGGGCATGCAGGTTTCCTCGCGAAATTAACCTTCTCAGTTGAATACATTGGTGTTTACAATGTAGACTAAAGGTCCTCACACTTTTTTTGTCTTGTAGACCACTTGTAATATTTTTCACTTTTGGACGGACCCCCAAAGCGTAGTTAACATAACATTGTTGTAAATTTATTAATTTTTAAATGAGTTTTTGACACAACTGAATTTGAAATTAATAAAATAAATTATTAATGTAGATTTATTAATTTCAAATGAGTTTTTGACGTCAACGTGTGAACCCCTTGCAGGTCATCTTCGACCCCTGGGGGTCGATACCGACCACTTTGGGTATCAATGATATAGACCGTATATGAATTAGAAATAACTCGGGATAAATTAGAAATAACATAGAAATAACGGTAACGGGATTGAATCCCGTGTATGTGTGAATACTTGTGCACTAAAACTAGTGCAGTGCACTAAAACTAGTGCAGTACGCTCGAAATAGGGAGTTTAATTTTCTGCAAACAATTCATAAACCTACCGGCCAACATATTAAAGAAGATAGAGTATCAAAATTATAATAAGATACTTTCAGCTAAAGCAAGATTATAAGGCAACAGCAATTACAGATAAATCAGCTTCGAAACTTTTTTTTACATTTGACGGTTATCGGTTCATGCAGCGCTGCAATATTTAGCAACTAATAAAGACCAAGGTAAAATATATGTAAAGCGTTCTGTACAATTAGCATGCTATTTTTACGATAAACGTTATATGTATAGGTTAGCATTAATTTGGACTTTTTATGATAAAACTAGACCCCTTACCACACTGACAGCGTCACAAGCCATTAGTTCATTCTTAGACAAGTGTTCAACAACAGCCGCTGTATAGCAATCACCCAACATGTTATTAGTTGTCCTTATTCTGTCACTGTAATGATAACAAAATCTTGGTTTTATCTTAAATTACTTCAACTTTTATGCCATCACCGAATTGATATTTATATACCCTATATAATACTGGTATCTTAACAAGGAATACAAAATTGTTAATAATAAAGAGAGATATTGTAATGCTGTTATTTGTTCAAAAAAAAGAATATAAATAACGAAAACAGATATTTTATCGCAGCAAGTGTTACATAAAAATAAAAAAGATAAGTATTATAAAAAAAGAAAAAAATATGCATATGTGTTTGTCTCTCTCTAAGTATAGATATATATAGAGAGACAAGCATACATATATGTACTATGTATAAGAAGCTATTCTTGGAATTACCCTGCGAGATATGATCTGTAATCCGCAGGAGAATAAGAGTCGCCGATGTAGCTCAAAGGATTGCAAAATTGAAGTGGCAGTGGGCGGGGTACACAGCTCGCAGAACCGATGAACGTTGGGGTCTTAAAGTGCTAGAGTGACGACCCCGAATAGAGAGGCGTAGTGCGGGTCGGCCCTTAACAAGCCTACCTAACCTACCTAACTAGGTTAAGTTGTAAAACTAAACTGTCATCTAAAACATAAAATAGCGGCGTCGGTATTTGCCCCTCGACGCGTCTCGTTTCCCGCAGGGTCACGGATAATCACTTTGCCACATTAAACATTCGTAGCAAGTAGAAAGAAGTGGTCTCTGCTTACCCCAACTTAGTAGTCAGTACCCCAGCCGATCACGCGGGAGACCGGGGTTCGATTCCTCAAAGAAAAGGAGAGACTGTATATATGTAACTAATCCTCCAAAAAAAAAAATTGTACAGTTGAAAAAACAAAGCGTTGGTTACTCACACAAGCCAGTCAACGGCGAACAGTAACGACACGTCGTGCGTAGGCGCATCCACGGCGGCCAGCACCACGAGCAGCAGCACCATGGCCGCCGAGGGGACTGACGCGGAGGACAATGAGGCCGCCGTGGACGTCACACTGAAACACGTTAAATAACGGTATTTTTGTTAAAGGATATCCGAAACGACTCAAATATATATATATGTATATTTTTTTATTTTATATTAACGCCTGGAAAGCGGGCAACTTACTTTAACGTTTTTCGTTATTTCGTAAAAATGTCGTTTTATTTTATTAAAATAATCACAGAGTATATTAATACTTTAAAACTTGGATTACTTTTGAACCCTATAAGATGGCGGCGTCGTGGTTGGCCATCCGACACGTCTCATTGCCCGCGGAGGCGAAATGTGGGCTGCGGATAGCCACTTTGCTACACCAAACGATCGTAGCAGGTGAAAGGAAGTGGTCTCTGCCTACCCCAATGGGAAACAGGTGGCTGTATGTATGTACATATGTATAATAGTATGTACTATGGTCTCTGCCTACCCTTATGGGATATCGGCGTGAGTGTATGTATGTAGGTATGTATATTTTATATTTAAGTGTAAAATAAAAAAGTTTCGTTGATAAAAACGAAATAGTTTTTTTATTACGATTTTACTAAATGACCAAACTCCACCCGATTCACGAAAAAAAAACCCCTGTTGCTTGCGTAAGTCGGCGATGAAGTATACCCTTATACCAGGTGTTAATATCCGGGCAAAAATAATGAGAACTCCGACATTGTACAAACACGTGCAATTAAAAAACGATATTTTTGTATACTTAATGAACATACGGTTCATTAAGGTTTCAGGATTTCCCATGTAGGGGAAAGACGTCATTCACGCGGGCGGAGTCGCAGGCAAAAGCTAGTTTACTATACGTATCACCTTGCAATCAATTTATAAATACAACATGGACTGCTAAAGGTTCGTTTAATTAGTAGTGATTTATTTCCTGTACTGATAGTCCCAGGTTCATTTGTCGCATAGAGATATCTATGCCCAAGATATAGGCGAACCTTGTTGGGGCTGAAGCAATTAATAATGAAATCAATAAATTTAATCATTAAATTTAATCTTTAAATTTGTAACGAATAGTTTTCAATTTTGAAATTTAGTTATTAAAATTTAAATAATTATTTATTTAGTTTAATAAAACTAAATATAAATTCTACCTCATAACTTTGACGAGACCTCAGCATAAAAGTTCTACCATATAAGAAAGAGACCAGAACATGCAGTCCGTGAAGAAATTTAATTAAATAGCGACTCTGACGACGATGTAATAAAGGTCATTTTAGTACGCACAGCGCTGTGTGCCTAATATTTTTATTAATCTACATGGCACCTCGCCCTGTGCGTGCAGGCTAATATGAATCGTATCTGTACGTGTCAAAGTTGAACATGACCGTTTAGACTGCTCTAACCATTATCGCTCGTTTCTCTCTCGCCCTGTGAATAAATGTTCTGAATAATTGTTCATTGATTGAAATAGCACGCGAACACCCAAGTCCAATGCGCGTGTGACACCTACTGTGTTAGACCCAACCGAATGGGCCACGCGGCGAAGGTATATTTTTATGTCTACAGCGCAAAATGCGCTAGTATTGATTCTACTTACAATACAGTAGCGAGCTGAGCAAATCCAAGATGTATGTTGTTCATCTGGCAGATGAACACGCTGGCCACAGCCAGGAACAGGGCAGTGCCATCCATGTTGATGTTGCAGCCAATAGGGAGAACGAACCGAGTGATGCGCGGGTCGATGCGGAGAGGACCTTCCATCGCGCGAAATGTTACAGGGAGCGCGGCAGTCCTGAAAACGTTAAAGGGAACTGTATTGTCAAACTTGAATCCACACCTAGATATACACTACTCTATATAAAAAGAAAGTTATAATTTTTATTCTATAGATTGGTAGCACTGTGTTGTAAGTATATTGGTGATCTAGTGTTGATCGAAAGGTTAAAAGTTCAAATCCAGTCCCGTACCACTGTGTTATTTCAAACTTATTTGCTGTCTATGGTACAGTGCAGAATTCAGTATTACGGAGAAGGAGAACGTCCTGAGGAAAACTACACATTCGCAAGAGTATGTGAAGTCTACCAAGTCGCACTAGGTCAGCTTGGTGATCTATGGTCTGTGGCGGATGTGCCGAGGTGAAATAATAATCCACTTATTTATGTCCACTTGTTTTAATCCACATGTATTAGTTCTACAGCACAATGCACATGTAACGAGCGACGACTACATGACATAGACTGATGCCACATAGTATATATATTATCTAACATGGTCTAATCACCTTCCTGATTTGCGAAGGTTTATTCCTCTGTAGAGGGTACGAATTTGGTCTGAGGATAAAGATAATGAGTTTATTCCAAAATTTTTCCAAAAGAACAAACGATGAATGAAGAATATTATTTAGGGCATTTACACCAACCTGCTTTTTTTCGAAGACGTCCAGATTTGTGGAATGAATTCATAGATTTTACAGCATAATAGTACACCAACATCTAAGCCATTATTATACAACACATTATTATACAAGAAATTATAGTGAAAATATCTCAAAAAAAATCATCAACTAGTCAACGTACTTACTAGGTATAACCCCATCTGATTTTCCCGATTCCTAAGTTAAAATCTTACCATTGTGTTGAAAGCGTTCTGATTCGACTGAAGCCGTAAAAGAAAATTTTCCGAAGGCCATATCAATCAGCCTATGAAAAAAATTTGAAGATCTTGGCGAAGAACTGTCATAGTTACACTGCTTTGGAAGCGTTGAAATAAATTTTGATAAATGATTTGTTTTAAATTTTTTCTGATATCTGGATCCGCAAAAGACCGCGTTAGAGATTTTCTAAAGTCTCATGATAACGCTCCTAGGCATGTGATAAGAGGAGGTGTATAAGACTCCTACTGACTGCAAATCCTATGGTGGTCAGCATAGACACAATATGAATATATCTGAGATTGTATCAGAACTTGTTCGGTGTTTATATTTGCCTCACTCTTTCAAACACTTCTCGAAGGGAACATTGGACTAACTCCCCCAGACCTTAATGTGCTCACGGCGTCATATGCCAAGAATTATACCTTCCTCGTAGATCGGTTGTATGGACACTCAGATCCCCCTTCTATCCACGATCTTGAAATTCATTACGTACTGAACAAATCATGTCATCATATATCTCGGAGGAGAGAGCTCAGTCTTGTAACTATACTGTTAAATGGGTCATTAACCTAGCTATTGGGCTTCGATCTAAAACTGTATACAGCTCCACTTCATAATGCCTCTTACCATAAAAGCCAAGAATAGAGTCGCAAGATTATGTCGGCCTTAAACATATTTTAAAGCCGTTTGAACATTCAACTGGTAGTTGAATTACTTACGTTGAGGCAGTTGCTGAAGCCGTAAGCATAGCGTGCGATAGACCCCAATAAAACTTGTAGGGGTTCTTCCTCAAGAACATGAAGTACATAAGCTGCATCACGATCAGTTGGTAAAAAAATATGCCCACTGCCACTGTTGCTATGAACCATCCCAGCTGAGACATCACCTGACCTGGAAATCACAGCGTAGGTCAGCAAATGAAAGTAAAATAGTTTCCATGACAATCTTGCTGCAGTGTTTTAAATGTCGACACGAGTAAATTGACAGAATAGTTGATTCGACTGGTTGCCAAAACATAAAGTGTCCGGATGAGCTTGGTCCCATATTCGTGACACAAGGGTTTTTACAGGTTAGGTTACAGTCTTAAAGGTACTATTCCGACTTAAATACTGCGGCATGTTTCATCAAAATCGGTCCAGTAGAATTGTACAAGAGGTCAAGTAAAAGAGGTTCTAAGGCTTTTTATATAAATTTATGATTGTGTCGGGATTTCGCATGTAGCGGAAAACCAACAGTCACGCGGGCGGAGCAGCGAACAAAAGCTAGTAAATAAATATGATTCGATTCGAACATAGACATTTCAACATAACTCACCAACATTCTCGAGACTAAGTATCTTTCCAGCTATCACGCTGCTGACTCCGACGGGCGTGAACCACATCACTCCCGTGACCATCTTCATGATCACTTCGAAGATCGCTTGGAAGAAGTCTATTACCACTTGGCCTTTCGGACCTAGTGTTCCTAGTAAGCTTCCGAATACTAGACAGAAAAACACAAGGCCTAGAGTATTGGTACCAGATCTGAAAAAAGATATGATCATCTGAATAAAACATAATCCTTAGCGCCAACACCATGACCCTCTCCCGACAAGGTGTGAACCCCCAGCACTACACAGGGATGTTATCAACTTGCAGCCTTTTTAACTCCTAAACAGATGTCAGCCTCATATTAAAATTTATATTAAATATTAAAGTTATTTCTTCATTTATAAATCGTTTTTATAAATCGTTTTATCGGTAATAATCGTAATAATGTTTCAACTTGCTCAGAGTCTGTTGTATTTGACAGGGAATTTGGCTGTAGAGCTAGTTCTGTTCTGATGATGGATTGCCATTTAATATTTGATAAAAAATTATTTAGTCATTTAGAGGCCATCTTCTTTCCCAGTAGGTGTGATAAGCGTATATTTTCATTTACGTTCATATATTATTACCGATAAGATCCTTAATTCTTGTCTTGGCCTTATTTTATCAAATACGATGTACTGTCAACAAATCTTGAAGCCTTAAAATTATCTCATCAATTTATTAAACATAAGGCCATTTTGACTACTTAATATGCTTGTCATATAATACAAAATGACAATGATCATATTAGGAATGCACCCAAGGACAATTTACACTTATATAATATATTTATAGGTCAGTATTCCTACAAATATTATAATAAATTGAAACTGAAAGGAATTGGGCTATTAGATTAATATGCTATTGGCAATACTCAGAACTATAGTGTCTGCCTGTGACAATGTTGAAAACACACGTAAATTTAATGAATAAATAAAATAAATAAATTAAATTAAATGAATTCACGGTGACTAAATTCGTAGCTGATTCTAACTTATTAATAAACCCTAAAAACTGTCGTTCATAAAAAACGATAAGGAGACACATTTGGAGTAAATTGTACTCTTCTTTAAGAGTACAATTTACAATTGAACTATCCAAGGACAACTGGACATTAAACGGCTATTTATTAATACTATTTTTGTATGCTAATGTACGCTATGATGTTCAATTATATGGCTTTTCTTGATTTTATTTGACCTATATCTAAATTTGCATAACGATATATTATATACCTTATAACAGTGTTTAAGTAAAATAAATAATTTTAATTTCAGTCCAAGTATTTCTTACAACTCAATTTTCGATAGTTACAGAGAAAAACAATCAGTTACCTGTACGCTACAACTCGTACTAAAGCCGGTAACGTGTCATTATTTGTGTTGTTCCGTGCAAAAATCTTAGGAGGTGCAACGTACACTGTGTGTGCTTGTTGGAAAGCTGCCTGAACGATGTTATCAGGAAAGATGTTCCTGAAATCAACAATATATTAATTTGAAAAAACATACACTTTACGCTTTTAATTTAGTATCGCCGGCGTAAAGAGAATCACTGCTTTTATTCCAATCATCATTTCATATATTCCATTCAACACTTCATCTAATCCAACCATCACTTCATCTATTCCATCCGTCACTTCATCTATTTATAGGTGCTTTCAGGACTAACTGAAGGACATATCAAGTTAATTGCGTTAAGTATCTTACCTGCCAATATCCAAAATGCTGTCCAAGATGCTATGCTCCTTTTGACCTTCCACCGCAATTAGGTCATCTCCTCTGAATTTTCCACGTCCTGGATGAATAATAATCGCCACCATAATACCCAAGAAAGCATTGAACATTGAGGTTAATATAAAATATAGTAGTGTTCGTACAGCGATTTTTCCACTCATCTTCGCGTTTAGACTCGCGGAGCCGACAATCAAACTAGAAATGATCAGAGGCAGGATCATCAGCTTCAGAAGTCTCATGAACAGTTCACCAGGATACGAAATGACGATTAAAGAGTCCGAGCTGAGACGATATGGACGCAAACCGAGACCTAGAAAAATATTAAATTATTCGTGTTCTTAAATTAGTATACTGAAAATAAAAGCCAGATTATAAAACCGGATTTGTTATTTACACAACTCTCAAAGTTAGTTTATATACAAGTATACTTCTGCTACAAGTAATCAAGAGAACTTGACTAATCATATTGTTACATTTTGTTGGTAATTTGTTATCATGTAATTGTAATCATTACTAATTTTTAACAGACACGAAAATATTTCAACCTCATTCCTTTCTTTCCTTTTCGTGGGAACGCAATTAGGAACTTTAACGTTTTAGGACCTAAAAAATGGCGGCGTCGTGGTTCGCCACCCGACGCGTCTCGTTTCCCGCGGGGGCGAAAAGTGGGCTAATGATAGACACTTTACTCGTAGCAAGTGGAAAGAAGTGGTCTCTGCCTACCCCGATTCTTCGGTAGTATAGTGGTCAGTATACTCGCCTGTTACGCGGGAGACCGGGGTTCGTTTCCCCGCCGAAGAGCCAGTGAAAAACGCGTGAGTGTATGTATGTATGTATGTACGAAAATATTTAATATTCTATATCTAAAGTAACAAGTCTTTGGCACGAACACCGTTTCCTAATGTGACGTAATGTGTTTTAATGATAATCTATTTACAAGAAGTGAAGGTAGGAAACTAAAGACTGTGGAAGCATTTGTTAGCCAACTCATAAATGATTAGTTTCCAATATAAATATGTATTTGGTTTCAATATAAATATGTATTTGAGAGTCATGGTAGCATAAGCATAAGTCCTCTTACCAAATCCAAAAATCAAAGGCCTCGGGTTCGATTCTCAGCTAGCACACTAGGATTATTATTAACATTTTCCGTAACATAAAAAGCCTATTATTATTATATAATAGGCTTTTTATGTTACGGAAAACGCGTAAAACAATGGTTTTCAATTAGTGCCTTAACAGCACTAATCGCTAGCAGGAATTCAGACGGCTTATGGGGATTACGATCGTCTTAATCCGCCCAACAATATATCCCCGGTAAAAAAACAGCAGATCCCGACTCGAAAAACGGGTTTATTTTAAGTGAAGAGCGGAATAATAGTAGATTGAGAGATGAATGTATATTTTTTTATATGTATATATGTGTATAGGGATTTGACATAATCTCCATAGATTATATCAGATCCCTCCTTTTCCCTCCTTTAAAAATAAGAATTCTATGTCCAGCAGTGGGCTTTCACGGGCTGATGATGACGATGATGGATGTGAAAAAGGTGATAATGATTTTTTTTACGTTTGTATGAATTTTATTACTAATTAAAATTAAAGAACATATTTTGGGTGCCTAATGTAATAATTTAATCTGTATTACTCGGAAAAATATAGATAATTTTTTATTAAAAAAAAATGTATTTACCAATTGCGATTCCAGTTAGAACACCCATCACAGTCACGACCAGCATTATATTATTGACAAAGAACTTCTTAAAGCCCGTCGGTTCTATGGGAACAGTCCGATCCTCCGTGGTCTTCAGACCCCTATTACCAGGGCCCATTTTCGCAAACAAATATTCTGAAAAACGTTCACTCTTCTCCATTACAAGTGAAGTTGGACTCTCCAGTCCAGATCCCGAGGATCTGGCTCTTATGATTGTCGTTTTTTTTATATTTCTTAGATTATTATTTCAGTTTATTTTATTAATTTACAAATTTCGTATCCTAATATGTATACTGTTGCATATTCTCGATGTAGACTTTTCCTTGAATTGAATATTACTTTTCAACCACTAAACTGTTACAGATATTGCTCCTATTTTAAACTTATTCGTTTACATTAATGTTTATTCTACCAAAGTGTTATTATTCTGAATGTGAACTGTTACAAATACCTGTGCCCACAGTTCTTTAGACTATTACTACGTACCGTGTTCATTTTCTTCATTATTAGTTTTATCGAATACTTCAACATTCATTAATGGTTTAACTTCTGCACCTAAATATTCTTGTGTACTTATGCGGCAATGGATACCAGTAGTAGCTTTGTTTTCATCGTCAGGCGGAATTAGAGAAGCCATATTTGAATCTGCGCGCGCATTCATCGATTGCGACTCCATTTATTTATTTATATTAACTTCTATGAATAGTTTATTAAATTATGCGCGTTATGGTGTCTTTGAAAACTTTTAGATACTTTAATATGATTGTACAATACTGTTACAAATAAGGGGTCCGTAAGATGTCACTGGTGTGACGAAGATAATGTATTCTTAGAAATCCTGCAACTATGTCGCACACTGTTGATAAAATTGCAAGAGTATTTCTGTTATTTAGTCTTAATCGTTGGGGAAATTTATCATATCTTCGTTTCGAAGTATTCATTGTTCCTTTGTCAGAAATTAACTAACTCGGCTCGCCCGAGTCCGCTATCTAAACTCGGGCCTACATAATTTTATATTTTCTATGACGAACATACTCGACGTGCTATGTATTGAAAGTGCCTACTGTAAAAAATAATTATGTGCACCGATACATGACTTTGATGTGACTCATGGGGTTTTAGAGTTTGTCACATGAACTCTTTTCAGTATGCCATCACTTTCTTTAATATTCGTTATATATGCCTGAATCTTTTAGTTTTTAAGTACCAATCTGGTGTTTTAAGTTCTAAACAAGATAAACATGGGTCGTACGTAACAATACTATTTGTACCATATCACCGATTGTCAGTCGTGGCACGTATGATACAGATGAGTCGATATTTTTTTTTTTTTTGATAGAATCATTCTACAGGAACTTGGTGAATTTATTTCATTTATTTATTTATGTAATTGAACAAAAAGCTACTACAATAAAACAGATTGAATATATAACAGAGACAATTTCAGGTTTTCACGCTTAGAAAGTAATTAATAATATTGTATGGACAGAGCTGTCGAGTCACAGTTCGTAAGATATTATACAAACATTAAAACTTAGGAAAGAATTTCGTATGCAATAATGGTTTAGCAAAAATAATAATGACGACAGTGGAACAAAATATGTGCATTTTAAAAAAGAAATAATTACACTATACGCAAACAGATTAGACAAAAAATTCAAATCTCAACTACCGTCAAGCATACTCTACGGTTGTGCTAATTAATTTAAATTAAATTGCTTACACAACCTATTAAAATTACTACCTGCTCGCTCAGTATAAATGTTTTGACGATAGTCAAAGAACTCATAAGGGACATTGATTAAGGGATTAAATCTAATAGTTTTTTATGTAGACAATTTAGTGATTAGTTTATATAAAAAGTCATAGCAATTTATATTGTAGGAACTTTTTCTTAACAATAATGTACAATCGGTAATCTCATGTCAATTTGAAAGTGGAAGAAGATGAAATTTTTTACATAAATTTAAACAGATATTAGAGCTGTATGGGATTTTGAGGCAATATACATGAATTTAATAAATTTTCTTTATACGTTTTCAATGTGGTTTATATATTTATTAATTCCATACCTGCGATCCATATTCAAGAGGACTCCTAATAAATAAACAGTAAAGAATTTTAAGGGTTTTCGCTTGTGCAAACGAATTGGATAGCCTCATAATAAACCCAAGCTATACTAACAATGTGATCAATGTCTGATAAAAATTAGTTTGGAGTCTACTAACTAAAAACCAAAAACAAAATAAAAATATCCAAAAATACAAAGGCTCTTTGTGAGATTAGTGTATTTTCACGTTATTTATAGTGTACACAAAACATCTGACTGTTACCAAATATGACGAATCTCTTTTATATGCACACACCCGTACAAATTTTTAGACAGCTGATAATAAACATTCTTGAGCGAGATAAAACTCAGTCATCTTCGCCGCTCTGTTATTATCGCTGATTAGCCATATCAATATTTGATATATTTATACATGTCATTCATCAGTACGGAATTAGACACCCACAGAGCAGAATAGACCAGACACTGCGTATCGGTCTGACACATCTTCGTTGTTGTTGAATTCTCCTTGAAAACAAACTGCAAATTTCGAAATGCAGGTGCTCCTTCGTTCGATTAGCAAGTCTGACTCGCCTTCGTGGTTGACGGAATTATTCCTGAAGGCCACGCATAAGTTTTACTTTACTATCGAACGTACGGTAGGTAGGTACTTATTGAGTTGTTCGGTCTGACAATCTCCTTCATGTTGAAACAAAGATAAACTTCTAAGAGATGCCCGCAGGTTCCGACAGATAAACTGGTACTTGAAATAAATGGAAAGGCTTCTTGCAGTTTCTTTCTTTATTAAAATACTCTGCTCAATGCTTACAACCAACGCTATCTACCGGAGCTTAACTGCGGTGTGAACTTACTGTATCAACTGATAAATCTACAGCACAAACTGAAGGAGCGCGGAACTCGACCTCCATTTATATGGAGTGGTGTTGCATGTTTTGTTTACATTAAGTTTCAGGACAATAGGTAATTACATGTCTGTCCTAGTACTTGTTTACAATAATGATGTTAATGCGTCTTTTTACCCTACTGCGCCATAAAGAGGGTTATGTTTTTCGAATATGTATATATGTGTTTGAATGTGCGTGTACGTGTGCGTGGGGCTGCGTCTGAGGCTGAGTGTGTCTGTGTGAATGAATGTGAGTGTAGTTGCGTGCGTGCGCATGTTTTATGTAGACAAAACCGCGGACAGTGATTAATAAAACATATATTTAATACTTTTGCCAGTGTTTTCTTGACTTGAAAAGACTTGAATAAAGTGTATGAAAGTGAGTATGAATATGGCAGCTCACAAAAAAATGATGGGAGTGAAGATTTTTCGATAAATACATAACATAAAGAACAAATATATTGAGTGTAGGTATGGAAACCTCCATGCGTGTGTTCAATTTGCTTTCAATTGTTTTTTATTATTTAAGATTCCTTAAATTACTTAAAATGACTACAACAGTAGTTACACAATATACACTAAATAGGACAAAAGGTAAAATTCGAAAGGAAAATGTAAGTAATTCTGATATTTTTCTTCCATTTTAGGAACGCTACTTTTTAGTAGCAGCCCCGATTTATAGTAGGTAGTAGTGCCGATTCTGTTGTAACAGAACTTAACTAAATTTGGTTCCTTATCTTTTCCTAATGTCAAACGCGAAAACGAGATAGCAATCATTTATACCGGGTACCGACCCACGTTTCTGTCAATCGATTCAAAAAATGTTGCGTTTCTGCCTATCTTTGTGTGTGTGTTCCGAAATCGCGTATAAATATTTTAATTTTGACGTTTCTAAACGAAACTGACAGCACCAAAATTGTAGCTATCTCGTTTTGGTGTTTAACATGAGAAAAAGATAGGGAGGGACTAAATTTGGTTAAGTTCTGTTATTACAGAATCAGCACTAGTGTGTCTTTGTGTAAGCGGTAACACAAAAAGTAGACATTTTGCTTAACTTTTGTAATCGCATAAAGTACAGAACTGTCTATGCATTACTATTATAACTAGGAAATGAATTACCTACTCCATTGAAGAGTGAAAGAAAGAACAAATGCAATTATGCATTATTTTTACTAGTAGAATTTTTAATTTTGAACTCAATTCGCTTGAATTAATTCGTATAACCTGTCAACACAAATAAATCTATCAAAAAAACTCACCTTTAATTCGCTTAATTTTTACCACTATTTATTATTCTTCAAAAACAAAATTAAAGATTTTCCCACACGTTGCTTTTTCTTCTTGCTACACAAATCAAAATGTTTCTATGTCAGAGTTCAGAAGCAGACAGCTCTTCAAGATCTCACCCTGTGCCCTGTAACGTCAATTAAATTTTAATGAATATATATTAATTTAATTTTACGCCAAATTAAAAAATGGAGACAAAGATAATTTAGATGAAATTCTATTCAGAATTGTTGATGGTACATTATATGAACTATTTTGGAATATTCATTTTTTTTTAATTGCAAACTGATTCAGAGTACTTACATGATATAAAAGTACGAATTAACTTCATAAAGAATATCCTACGTATTAGATGTTCTGTGATCTATTAAAATGTAGTAGTGAGTTCCGATATTTGTTGGCAACTGAATCGATGCATCAGTTCTGCATCAAGGTTATTTTAATCATCTGCCATTACTTATTGAACTTTTTAATGCATGGGCTATTGGCTGCTACAAACTAACATTTAAGTTAGTATATTATATATACTGACTATAGCAACAGTTTCGAATTAATTAAGGCACAGAATTCGTCGTTAGTGCTACTTTAAATAATTGTGAAATAAATCATTGTATCAATAACTTCCGGGTGACACTTGTATTTTTTATATTTAGTACTTAATTATTTATTATATAATATAAATAATAAGCAATTGATTATTTATAATGTATATTCTATATAAATTTATAATATTGTATTACATTTTATCACGATTAAAATCAAATTTATTTTAAGACAAGTGCTTTGTAAAAAAGCGCCATCTATGAAAATTTAATAGAACTGCTATCAGCAAAGTACTCATGATTAAATTTATAATTCTTTATATTTTTGTTAGATGTCACTGTTATAAGTTTTCACTAAATAAAATTATTTAATTTAGAACTATACTCATTAATCTGTGATTATTACGCACAGAAGTACCTGAATTACGTGAACTACATTCTCTCAGATCATTCAATTTACAGCAAAAACATAGATAGATAACTCTTTATTGACACACCAAAAAGAAGTGTTACAATGGGCGGTCTTATCACTTACAGCGATCTCTTCCAGGCAACCTTTTACATTCACAAGGGCGTCGCCAGCCGATGCTCTAGGGAGGAGCAAGTTGATATATGGAGGATGGATAAAGTATGAATTTTAAATACACTCGAAAGCACATGAATGGCGGCGACGGCGGCATGATTCGACGTGCGAGACTTGGGGGGTTGTTATCCTCTCCAAGCTTAACAGGCGTCTTGGAGATCACAGTAGATTTTTATTGAATAATTATCCTAGTTCATCTCTTAGTTGATTCTCACTACGTTTCCAGGAAGAAATAAAAATATGCTATTTTTATGCGGTGTCAACACAAGTTTACAAGTTACACAGTTAACCTGCCAAATCCGCAAGTCAAATGACGTCACAAATAACCCCTCATGGCCGCCTATCATAAATTTGAATGTTCATTTGCTCTTATTTATGAAACACAATTTTTTAAACAAAATATACAATACTCAACATGACTGCGCCATAAAACAATAACCGCAAAGAGCTTACTGTGCACATTAAATCCCGTAATCCCCTTGTTCCCGTTGGAAATCCGTGAAAATTGCGGTATACCGACTAGACGCCAGCCAAAATGCATTTACCGGGATAAAGCGGGACACACATGCAATAAAAACGTCCAACTTTTACAATGAATAATGATATTATTCTACTTACTCCCGTGTAGTAATATTTTATTATAACATAATTTTTTATTCAACATTGACAGCAGCAAAGATATGCGATATTTTATACGATGTACGATATTTTATTTTATAGCAGAATTCCTGGAAATACCCGGGGCTTCGAAATCCCTCATGCAAAAATTATTCTTTGGACCCAAGGAACTAGGTGTACGAAGTGCTTCTCAAACCGCAGGGGGTTTGAGAAGCACTTCGGGTAGAACTGTCCAGAATGAGGCCAAAGTATTTTATGCACTAACCTACTTAGACTATAGTCATTACATGAATCTGAAAGCCGAGCGACTTTCTACTTCTCGGAAAATTATGAAATCATTCTCAGATTTTTTGAAGAACCAGTGCCGTCCCAAACTCAGCAAGACTCATCGTTAAGTTATTCCCGCTGGAAATAATTAGCGACACTAGCGTGATAGTATAGCAAACAATACTTATCAACATCCAGATTTCATCCAGCTAGAGTATGTCAAACGGAATAACGTAAGGAATCCAACTTAATTACGTAACTCAAATTTTAGGCGTTCGAAAATTAGTAAAATAAATAATTATATACACATTTTTGTTCTCGTTTCAGTCTATATTTTAGTTCACGATAAGACCCTAACATACATTAGGTATTTGCATTTAGTTTGGGAGCTTAAAACTGTCCAGCCATCAGAACCTCTTGTACAATCTAGACCTACCCAGAATTAAGCAAAATTGTAACATCTTTTGTACCTATAAATTACTATTATTATACTTCGAGAACAATACATTCCTTTTCGGACAGTCATGTAAAAATAGAACATATCCTCTTTGGTAATATGATTAGGGCATTTGGTGAGATTCTCACGGACCCAGCTTGTTTTACTAGGCTTCGGTGAAATCAACAACGGCGTTTTATTTTCAGCATTGCAATTTTAAATATCCGTATGTATTGCAATCGCTTTGAATATCAGCGCTTATCTGATGGCTGTGTTGGTGACAATTTTGCACGACTATAAAAAAAATGTGAATTCGACTAGTGGATCGCGCTGCTTCACTTGCTATAACTTTATAGTGGTAATGATGAGATTCAGAACCTATGTACGTCCACTATGTACATTGGCTTACGCGTTGGACATTAGACCACACGCCGCCGAGAAAATCGCTCAGCATGCACATCACGATGTTTTCCTTTACTCTTTTCTCTCTCTCTTTCATCATCATCATTCCCAGTTCATATCGTCCCCACTACAGGGGCACGGACCTCCCCTGATCAGGAGGCGATTAGGCCATAGTGCGGGTTGGTAGACTTCACACACCCATGCGGGCATGCAGGTTTCCTCACGAAGTTTTCCTTCTC